>JAOBAT010082419.1:0-19168 GCA_026413305.1 Hydrozoanthus tunicans
ATGGTGTTGTTAAACCAAATGGTATTTAGCAAAGCTTCAGCACTTGAAACTCCTAAAAGTTCTTTCTCATAAAGAACGTTGACTTCGTCTTCGCTAAGAGCGAAAGAGGCGTTCGGTTTGTTTCCTTTGCCTTTTGTACAGCCTTTCTTGCTCGTTCAAATTCTCTGTCCTTGAATATACTATAGCCATAATTTTTCAATTTTTAGATGTCTTCAAAGCTTGCAAACATCGAACAGAGAGAATTTGGTTCATATTCTATCTTTTTTACGAATAGGAAGGACGGACTCGCCCAGATAGTCGTTGAGTTGTGATGGTGAAATCATTTCTATTTTCTTCGTTTCTTGTTTACATGATACTAGGAATTCCTGTAAGAGTGCAACATTCTGCTGTGTTTTTCGTTTTGTGTTTTCGTTTTCTTAATTATCTTTAAACTAGTTAACAGAAACTTGAACAAATCTTAAAGAAGCCGACACAGCCATTGTCATTGAAACCGTTGTCAACAAAGAGCAACTGTGAAGGCGGGAAAACTTGATACAACTTTTGCCACAAGTGAAAAAGATCGTACAGCGCTATGATTGGCTGTACGATATTTTTCACACGTGAAAAACAACGTATGACCAATCACAGCTCTGGAAAAAAAGTTGATACGAATTTTATTTCTTAACTTGCAAACAAATATATCTCAGTACTTATACAATAAAGTATAGTATAGTAGAGTAGAGTAGAATAGAGTAGAGTAGAGTATAGTATGGTATGGTATGGTATGGTATGGTATGGTATGGTATGGTATGGTACAGTATAGTATAGTATAGTATAGTATAGTATAGTATAAAATGGTATAGTATAGTATAGTATCGGACCAACGAAAAAGCAACCAAAACTTACCACAACGTTTAGAGGGGATTTTCCAGCTAAATCCGAAATCTCATTTCCTGTTGGTAAGGCAACGTCAGTGCTACCGGATCCAAGTTGCAAGTTTTTGAGGCCATCTGGTGATACCTTGGCAGCTACAACCTTAACTTGCCCGAAGTCTAGAGTAGAGCTACGTTCACCCACGACCACTTCTGACAACACACCTGACACGATGGATTCGACCTGAGCTTCAATAGCTTCGAAGGCATTTTTCTGTAACTAAAGCATTATTTCAAAGAATAAAATTATGTAGCCAGTTAGATCTTTGGAAAACACTTGGTACAATCTTGTGCTACATTTAATTCTCTCATTCGTTTTTATTTTAGCTAAATCTTATTACATAATAAATAAAAGGTTTCAAGTCTAAAAGTTTAAGATATAAACGGTTTCGAAATTAAGGTCATCTTTAGATGGCCCCCTAGCATGAATATAAAAGCTAAGTCAGTTTTTGCTTAAAAATCTCACTTTTAAAATCTATATGTCGGAGCAAAGAAACTTTTAAAGCCTCCGCTCTTTACCTCAACGAATCTGCCTTTGTTCATATTCAACTGATTTCATGTAATATTGACAAAGTTGATCAGGTTTCCTATTACAAGTTATGTTAACCAATGTCACATTTAGCTGATATTGGAAGATAAGGACTTAGAATTTTCTGAATAAAAAACAAAAGGTAATGGAGAATTATAAAGATAAAAATACTGGCCCGACGGACACATTGCCAAAAATGTTGGAAGCAAGTGCCATTCTTTTCTTTTGGTGTGGCTTTCGATGGCCATGTTTTTTTCAAGCTCTGCCTCTTAGTAGTAAATATAAAACTTTTTTGTTAAAGTTCTCTCGTCTTGGTTAATCAAAAAGAGATCAAAGATCTTATTAAGTGTGAGACAGAACCTCTGAAGAAGCAGATTAGCGAAATTAAACAAAAACGCAGCGAGCTCCAGAAGTCGTTTGAATTCCTATCGTCAAAATATGATCAGCCACTAAACCAAACCAAGACCTCAAACGAGAAGCACAAGATGTACACTGCTGATATTGACTATCTGAAGAAAGAGTTTGAGTCAGCGGAGGAAGAACTGGAAGATCTGGCACAATATCTTCGCCGTGACTGTGTTGAGATTTCAGGAACGAATTGCCTTGAAATGTCCTGCGAAGAGATTGCCACGACTCTTGGCAAAGAAATGGACTTAAGTATTATTAATGAAGATATTAGCACAGTTCACCAGCTACCTACTTATAGTGATACAAAGAAGGCTAAATTACTGTAAAATTTACCTGCCGTGAAACCCGAAACAAGTTCTATGGAAATCGGAAGAAGATTGCTGGCAGAAAAGTGTCGACTCTAGGGAATTTTGATGACATATGCGGCGATGGCAACGATAGAATTAAATTTTATACCTCCGAGTCACTAACACCTTTCTCTTTGGCGTTGTCAACAAAATGAAAAAAGGTTGGAGTGGAAGTACATATGGACACGGAACGGTAGGGTTTATCTAAAACAATCTGAAAGTACTAGATCCTACATATTTGACAGTGCAAAAGATGTTGCCAACTTCGAGAAGAAGTTAAATCTACCGCATACTAACCTAAACCGCACAAAGATAATCGCAACTAATAAAATAAGAAACCGTAATACATAGTCCAGCTGTGATCTGCTCAAAAAAGTTAGTTTGAGATTTACTGACATCGCGTTTCTCTTATGGAATTTTTCAAAGTGGCCAAGAGTAAGTCTTATGAAATTTAAATAACACCTAACTAAAAAACTTCTCAATTTATTTTCTTTTGAATATAAACAATAAAGGCTTTACCATTTTGTAATCTTTCCGAAATTTACCATTTTGTAATCTTTCCGAAAATGAATTCCTCAGAGAAATAGGTTCTTAGTTTATAATGGCAAATGTTATACAGACAAAGAAGCAATCTGTGACAAACTAAACGAGTACTTTGTAAATGTTGGCCAAACTTTGGCCTCAAAACTGCCAACAGAACCTAACTGACTGGATCCTACTAGCTACATCAAACGAAACTTCCAGCAAAGTTTTATGTTTAGAGCAATCTGTACTGAAGAAGTTTCAGACTTGATTCAGGGTCTGAAAACAAGCAAAGCCTCCTTAGGTACCCCCACAAAGTGCACAAAACTGGCTAACCAACAAATTAGTACAGCTTTAGCCTTGGTCTTTAACCAAGTCCTTGTCTCAAGGGATTATGCCCAACATCTCAGTTAAGGTCATTCCATTGAAATAGAACCTTCACCTAGATTTTTGTCAAACTTTCCTCATTTGTCAATCATTATATGTGAACTGCAAAAATGGTACAAAAAGGGAGTGTGCCCGTATTAACTTTTGAGATATGATTGATACAAATACCCCCTCCAGGGCTATTTTTCTGTTAATGTAAGCTTGAAATTAAAACTATAGATTTCTCATGTGGCCAACCAAGATAACATCGAGGAGCGTAAGGGAAATAAAGTAAGATAACGTAAAGAGTTTTTCTGGATTAGGAGAATAAATTTCTTGTGATTTTCAGCAAAAACATTTTTGGTAACGAGGTATTTTCGTGTGTTGTTACTATGTTTCCAGTACCTAAAAAACAGTGAATTCTTGTTTTTTTATATTGCAACACTCAGAATTTTGCTATTTTTTCTCTTCGGAGAAACCTTTTGAAATTTGACTGATTGACGACGGTTCACAAGGGTGGCGATTCAACGGTACCTGAAAACTATCGACCCATAAAAATTAGTATATTAACAAATGATGAGTTATATTGAAAAAACACAAAATTCTAAATGATTGCCAGTTCGGGTTTCGTAGAGGTTATTCATTGAAATTACCGACAATTTAAAATAGGCAATCGACAAAAATCTGTATTCAATCGGCGTGTTTTTAGACTTCGCAAAGGCATTTGATACGTTGGTCACTCAATATTGTTAAAAAAAACTCTGGGAATATGGTTTCAGAGGTACACCACACTCATGGTTAACTAGCTATCTGTCAGACAGGGGTCATTATGTTTCAGTTGGGAGCAACGAATCATCAAAGCAGCTAATAACACATTGACTTCCTAAGGTAGCACCCTGGGACTGCTTCTTTTTCTGCTCTACATAAACGATATCACTAACTCTTCTGAAAAGCTTTCATTCAGACTATTTGCCGATGTTACTAGCATCTTCTTCTCATCAATTAAGTGACCTCAAAGAACTTGAAAGAACCGTCAAAGCTGAGCTAATAAAGTTAAAAAATCTGGTGTAAAGCGAATAAACTTTCTATAAAATTTACAAAAACCAACTTGATGCTTAAGTCAGCCCGAAAAAGCCTAAATATACCCATCGATATAGTACTACCAGATAAAAATGGCTTGTTTTTCCTCCTTAATAAAAAAGACCACATAAAATATTTAGGAGTCTTACTTGACGAAAAAATCAACTGGCAATACCACAATGCATCCGTTTGTGCTCGTGTCACCCCTGCGCAGCTACGACAAATCTATCATACCCTAATCTATCCACATATCTCCTATGCTATCGTTGCTTCGGAAAGTGTATATAAGATCCACATCAACAAACTACAAGTAAAACAAAATAATTTTTTGGGGGGTGGGAGACTAGTCTTCAAATAAGAGTGTATCAGAGGTTTCCTCTTTTAACATTTATCTTCTGAAATGTATTTCAATTAATTTTCTCTGAAACAGACTAGGAGCTTTTCTACTGCATTAACTTGGCGCTAAACGTTGCAATAACCAACTGTACGCTGTAACGTTAACAGACATTGATGTAGGCCGAGATGGAACTTGCATAGTCTTACTAGAGCCAAAACAGAGATCGTGTGGGCGAAATAGTGTTAGCTCAGCACAGCCTATAGTTTTAGAGTCACTTACCTCGCGACTGACATTCTGTTCGCTTGCTCCTCCAATCATAGCATTTTTAATAGCAGACACAACATTCTCCTCGGCAATCTTGATGTAAGTGGCTTGAGAAAGAATTTTCTGATTTCGAAGCTCTTGTAAGCGAGTAGTCATATTTTGAAGAATTTCCATGGCTTTATTCTGGTTAAAATCGAATAAAAACTCACGTGAAATTATCAATAAAAAGTGAAAAACAATGAGAATGAGTAATTGTACAACTTCCCAGTGTTTGTTGTATCCCACAACCAGCTTTCTTATAGGGCAAACGAATAGTAAAAGTGTTTCTATAGAAACAGATTGATAAATGTTTTACACCATGAATGGGTGGAATGAACGTACGTTTCGGAGTTAGCTCCTCTGTCTAAGTAGAGGGTTCATGAAGGACTGTAGTTCAAAAACGTCAGTACATCCCACTCTCTAGCTCACGGTGTAAAGTTTAGAACATTTATTTATCAAACTGTTAATGTGACCACTACTGTATACCTTTGTTCCTTCGGAGATTTCGTCTGGAGCTTCTGTCACCAGCGACAACACGGTAGATGCCATGATCAAATCACGAGGAGTCTTAAGCTTTATCTGGGATATTTGTCCGAGAACCAAACCCTTGATCTGCAGATAAGGTACAATGACTCAGTGAACCACTCAGTTTCAAACACATTTTTTGCTCCCTTTAAATTACTAACTTAATTTTCACAATAAACGCAACAGCAAATTTAGTTTCATAAAAATTTTTAAAAAAATCTTTTTGTTTACCTTGCAAGCTAAGCAGGAGAGGAATCGCCGCCCTTTTAGCCTCATCGTGCATTCAAGTTTCTTATGATTTGAAAACCTAATAGCTCCTACTCCTCAGGGTATACAAGAGCACAAACAAAAAAACACATATTTCATTTAAAATTACATTTACACTGAAGCTACTTTTATGTTAGAGTAACAGAAATAAACAGAATAAAGCAGTTCAAAGAAAAAAAAAGAAGCAAGTAAAGCACTTAATGATTACGATTACGTGAAACATGGCGACCACTAGACTTACCCATAAACCCTAGCGCATAAACGCCTAAAATTTCCCATAAAAACACAAAGTGATCGCGAGAATTTGTAATACTCAAAAGTGTTATTAGTACAAGGAAGAGTTGCAAAGACTTTTGCCCATTACTGCCTTTCCTTATTCCTTTAGCGGTGCGAGGTTCGCTTTGCATTGTGGTATGAAATTTACAATCGCCATCTTTTTCAGAAAGGTCAATTAGACTGAGCAACGAGGTGAAATCAGCGGAGTAGAAAACTTTATTTAGTACGAGAACGGACTGGATCGAAATAATGGCAAACCCTATAGCTAGTTATTTAGTTAAGCAAAGTAAAATTTTGTTAAACCTTTGTTTTTTCTGCTTTAGGCAATTCTTCCACGTTAACTAGCCGCATTGACAAGAGAACATTTATTGCTGTTTGAAATGCTTTGAAAAACAGTTTCTCTTCAATGAAACGGCTGCATTCACTTTGGTAACCCACTAGACTGTACAGTTTGGAAGTCAGATTGGCAGTGCCGTTACCAAAAGAAGCTTGAACCTGTTCAGTAAAGAATAAAATATAAATAAAAATAAAATATAAACATGTATGTTCTTCACAAACAACATAAGGTGAGTTAATGAAGACAAGCAAAGTTTGTCAAAATAGGGTACACGAAAGTCAAACATCTACTCCTTCTGATTCAAGTCGATTGGAAATATCGATATATGAGTTCTGTTTTCAAATCATTCTGCATATTAAACAATTTACTATTAAAACTCTGTAACATACAGTTTACAGTTACGTAGAGTCAACGAGGTGCGAAGCGACGAGTTAGCTTTTAGAATCATAGAAAACAACAACGAGTTAACGAGTAGTGTGAGTGTTTTAGCACAAACGAACTAGTATATACTTCCTTGAATTTAACCGATATTTATTGGTAAAAACCAGTGTCCGACATCACTTTTTTGCTTAAAAACAGCATTAGTTTCGTCACTTGTTATTTGTTTTAAAAAGACAGTGAGTAGATTTGCCCATCAGATTGCAGCATTCGCTTGTTGAATACTTTTTTGTTACGCATATAAAACGTTGATCCTTCTTTACATGGGCCTGTTTGACAAAATATCAAGAACTTCGATCTATCAGTCAAATATATCTCCAATGAAAAACCACTATTGATTTGGACAGTGTAAGAAATTGCTTTTACTACCATTTCCTTAACCTTTCTAACGGTTATCTAACTCCAATAACTAATGCTACTAGTGCTATCCAATGGCATCTGCACAATAAAGAGTGCATTATATGGCCCGTAAAGTTTACATTTTGTCGTTTCTTTATCAACATTCTAATACAGTGTCTTGTGTCTATGCAATGAAGTAAATGTTTATACCTGAACAGAAAGATTTTCACGTGTGGTAACTCCATAATAATTAGAGATCATTGCTGTTATATTTAAAGTGTAATTTGTAGTCGGGTCTCCTGGGGGTAGAGCGAGCACACTGTAAGACTTGTATCCATAAGAGAGGATGGAATACAAGCCGTTGCCCAGCGACGCAAGAAACTCATACATAATCGGTCGACTTGTATCGTTCCAGTTGTCACAAGTTAGCCGAAAACTCGTGTCAAGGCTTTTACCGAAAGCAGGTTTTACAGAGCAGTTTCCTCCAAACGGAGTAGTGGCCACGGTGAACTCATAACTTGCAGCGCCCTTGGTTTGCATGTCGTTAATATTCCACGCTTCTAGAATGAGGCGATACCTTGACATGGTAAAAGAACTATGTTAGGCTAAGCACTTTGACAACACAGTCTTCAGTCTTTTTATCTATCTGGCTATCTATCTATCTATCTATCTATCTATCTATCTATCTATCTATCTATCTATCTATCTATCTATCTATGGGAGTTTAAGATACGAGTACGGCAATACCGACGACGACGGCTGAGAAAACAATGGTGAATACAATAGCTGCACGTTGGAATGCACCGTGCTGGTCACCTACCTGCTTGAAAATGACAACGTGAAAACTAACTTACTAATATACAATAACACGGCTAATAGAACAACCTACAGAACATTTGAACAATCTTCATTTCCACCCACCCTTTTTTCTATTCACAAAACAGTATTTAGACTAAAGAGAAAGCAAACTAGCAATAGGTGATCGAAAAAGGTAAACAAGAAATGTTGTCGTCGATGTCGTCGTTGTCGTACCGTAAATTCCCTTGTAAATCGTGCATAGGACAATAAATCTGTTTTTACTGTCACAAACGGGTAAGCTGTTTTTTGTCACTTTTTGTTTGTACAGTTTCTCTATTTTGTTATTAATATATGTTTCAAAACGCGATACATTTTGGCTTGAGACAAAAAAAACAAAAACGGGCTACGCAAAGCGTTCAAAATGTAATGCCTATTCAAATCACGCGTTTACACAAACCTAGGAATACGTATGCTTTGGCTGGTATCTTTGAACAAGTATGTAACGGTTACGTTTTGCTACAACTTTCAGAAAGTTCCCAAACACTTCGATTTTTGCCACCAGTAAATTGGAAAAAGAAGTTTTAACTTAAAAGGCCTCGTATTGCTCCTTTGGCCCTAGTTACTAAAGTGTATTTATAAATCATGCTATTCACTTATGTTATGTTAAACGATACAAAAGATCTCCAAACGGGAAAAATGAAGCATACGGAAAAATGAAAGTAACAGCGAGCTTTAAGCCGTCTTTTGTTAACCAGAAGAAATTTGGAATGTTAAAGCAGCATAATTTCAAAAGCTGAAAATTTAACTTGAAAGATTAAAAGATTGAAAGTACAAACAAGACCTTGAGTTACTGATAAAAATCAGTTTGACAAGTAAACCAGAGCAGCTAAAGATTTTAACATCGGTCATCATTTGAGAATTCTAACACTGCTAGAATAACATTAGTTTATTATGAAAATACCTTGCATTTTCTTGAAGAGAGCCCTTCTTTAGCACAAAATTTTTCGATGTCACACCAGATAAAGTCAGTAAATCAAGGTTCACAACCGCTGACCAATTAAGCTTTGTGCTCCAGCTGTACAGTGTCCATTGATACCCCAATGGCCCTTCGCATGGACTGTTCGAACAATGTGACATCATGCGGAGTTTTTCGGAAGGGTTTAGAAACTTCTCACAATTGCTGAAACAGCTACGTAGAAAGAGAAAATTAAGATGCATTAGACTAGCTCAACAAACTAACAAAGACTGTCACCAATCAGCTTGACCTCTGTTTTTAGTTCTTGGTTTACATAAATCTCTTTCCAAGCAAATAACATAAGGAAGGGTACGATGTAGTTGAATAGTCGGTAGTTTCGTTACCTTAGTGATAGTGCAGGTGGATCGCCGTTGACCAACTTTATGCTTTGTTCGTACATTTCATTGAACGTTCCTTTTTTAACAACAAGTCTAATTGTATATGTTTCTGTATCTATAAGATTAGGATCCACTTTCAAGACTCTTTCGGTAGACTCCAGCCTCCCTATTCCACTGCCAAAGCATCCGCTGCCATTAGAAACATGTTTGTTTTTGGAAACAATAACTGTTGGGAGAGCCGTTATGTCTCCAAAGCTTTCACTCTGTTTCTTGCAGTACCAGCTGAAGTTCATTCCATTATAGTTTCCTATTCCTAAGTCCTTGTCGTACGATAACGAACCATTAAACATGAGTAACGACGCCCTTCCTCGCACGATTCCCCGACCTCCATCAATGTAGGCCACTATTCCCGAAGGAGTTATTTCAATGAATCCAAAATCATATTTAAGTCCTGCATTAAAGTTGACAAACACTCTTATGAAATACATTCCTAATGGCAGAGACCGCTTAGCTAACTTCCACCTTGACTGCCGGCTCACAACAACGTAGGTTCGGTTAAAGCTCATTGGCGCTTGGTCTTTTAAATGTAGTCGCCATTCATATGTAGCTTCAGGGCAGTCTGTTGCACTGAAGGTTGCATCGAAAATGTACCCGTCTTTCATCTTTATAACAGTTGCATCGTCTGGGTGCTTGCCAATTAACTGAATTCTTATGTTTTGGTCCATACATCGTTCTGTAAGGGCACAAGCAAATTATGACTCACTAAACAACGTAACAGAATGGAATAAACGAAAAAGGTAGTTTTTGTGCATGTAAAGCTTATTTGAACAAGAGCCAGTCAGGCCGGTTCTGTCAAGGGTTTCCGTATTGCAGTAATCCATCGCAGGATAGACCCAATCGGGAACGGATACTCATTTTTACAGTTGACTGGAATAAGTCAAGTAAAACTTCGTTGCTCATAATAGGGGGCACAAAGCTAAAATTGGACTCCGCCATTGCGCCGCCGACTTCACTAGCTAATTTGCAGTCAACTTAAACAGTTGATGATTTTAAATCGTTGCCATGGGAAGTTTTGCGGTTGATAAAAACGTTGTTTTTCTTGAATTGTTATTTTCCTTTTGGTTTTTATTTCACCGATACCATGTCAGTGCGTTCTATGTATCAATCAATTTATTGATATTGTCGAACATTACAGAAAAACTCTTTAAAAATTGAGGCGCAACCAGGGTTATCCATAAAATTTTTTTACAAATGTTAAAAACTACTGAACTTTCAGCTGTTCTTCTACAGCTTTCATCAGAGTAAAAGAATAAAAATGTTTGTAATTTATATAGAGAGAAACCTAAATGAGAACAAAAATAGAACAATGTTAAAAGAGATAATTAACAGTTATTTTTTAAAAAAATGCCGTATTGTTTTGGAAAAGGTTCGAAATTATTGTCTGCATTTTTCGATGCAGAGGTATGCCAAGACCGGCTATTGATTTACTAACACGGACGGGTCCTTTGTCTATAACAACTGAGTTGTTAAATTAAATGTTATGATTCGAAGAGCAGGCGTGTTTAGCAACATTAGATCCACTTGAAAACGTTTTAACATTTCTAATGTGTTCTTTTTTTGCGTGTTTGTAGCCATTGGCCTGTCTCTCCTATAAATTAACACCAATCGGCACAGGGAATTTTGTATGCAACATTAGGTTGCTGGTCAATCGGAGGTTTGAACTTAGGAAAAGGGAATTCTTGTTGTAGAGTCTTGAGGGGCTTGTTTACAACTTGGATGTCATGTTTATTTAAGATTCTTGTTAAGATTCTTGTTTTATTTTTTTGCTCTGATGAAAGCTGTAGAAGAGCAGCTGAAAGCTTAGCGGTTTTTAACTTTTTTTGACCAGAGAACATTTTGTATTTTTAAGATTTAAAAAAAAAACTCTTCTTCCAGTTGCTTAGACAAGAAAAATAAACTTCATCAAGATCAAAAACTTTTCTATAATGCTCTATGGAAAGGGTTTTTTTTACCAATGCCCAAATGAAATGATAATCTAGTAATCTTATTTTTTATAGGTTCGCTCCGCTAGAGCCTATACTATACACGGAACAAGATTAAGAGTTTATCTTTCAACTTCATTAACTCACTTTGTTTGTATGGATGTACCAAACCGATCCTATGTTTTTTAAAACATTGTTAAAATAATCTGCAGGGAGCCTGTAGTGTTTTTTACGGAAAGCTTTTTTTTTTTGCCTATTCTGTAATGCTCAGACGGCAAAAATACAGCCCGCGCTTTCTTTCGCATATTAGACAAACAAGGAACGTAGTTCAGTATTGCGTTCATGCTGCGGTATACAAGGAGAGTTAAACACACCTTTGCATGGGCAAACCCTTTTCACATCGGAACGAACAGGCTTTTCATTGCATACTATCGTACTGGGAATGTGTTTGAATCCATCACAAGTGCTGTCTGTTGGTTTATATACTGGATGCGCGCTAAAGGAGTACAACTCTTCGAAGGATCCTGTACAGAAAACATTCACAGAGCCGTATACAAATTTTGCGTCGTCTGAGGGCAAAAGATGTCCAGTGTCTGCACAAGTACGGTTCTTCTCACCACAGGCTGAAGTACAACTTTGTTGAGTCCTCGCCATTTGATACTTAACATCTATTGAAGAGAAATGCCACAGTTACAGTACAGCTGATGTTTTAGCTTTGTATGGTTTCTGCCTCTACTAGTCGAGCGAGGCAACAACGTCATCGGGTCTACAAGAGTAAAAGTGAGTAACATGCATTGTGGAACGACGGCAACAAGAGAGCACAAACAATACATCTTTATAGGTCTTCTATGCAATGCATTTTGAGCGCTTTGCGTAAGTTGCATCGCATCGTATCAGTGCAGCCAATCACACACTTTGAAAATACCCTCTGGCCACTTCAAATGGCAACATGCTCTATTTGAGCACCTATTACTTTGATTTTGTCTTTTTTACTCGGTTGTATAGAGCAATATACTGTATGGTCAGATCGTCCGGGTTAGTGTAGTCCTGAGAAGAAATGTTGCCGATGTGAGTTACTAACAATGATAGTCTTTATCAGGACTACACTAACCCGGATGATCTCACGATACAACTAACTGTTACTTCTGGGTTCAAACCATTTAGCATCAAGAGCTGTCTAAACGATGTTGGTCAACTAATTTTAATGAAGTGTATTGTGCCGAGGAAAAATATTTGTTATTGTGGTATAAGTGATTTCGCGGTTAAGAGGCAAACATGTCAGATTCTAGTAGCTTATGTTACTGATGAGACCAGGAAAACGGTTTTCTCTCAAAAGACAACGCCTCAGCTGTTAGAAAAAATTTCCCGAAGGCGAACAATAGCAAAGCCAAATTTAGTCCAAGGAGCAGGGCACCACTAATTTTTCACAACCTCTAAGAACGTCCTCTTAAAAGCATTTGAGGCTGATCTTGAATTAACAAAAAGACCCACCGTTAGCCACAAACTAACCGCTCCCATTAGAGTGCTCAAAAAAGGTGCTCTTTTTTTCTTCCACGTTTATTGTACAAAACATCTGCATTCCTAGCCTCTACACGAGGAAGACTTGAGAAGTTAAAAATTTTAGATTAGTTTTTATTAAGTGAACGTAATTTTTAGCTTATCTAGTCTAATTTCTCAGCCAATATGCTGCAGTAAAATGTTCTTCAGAGTAGCAAAACCCTTAACAAAAATATAAATCACAAACCCAATATTCGCGGTAGCATTTGAAACAAATTGAATGTAGCAAAAATATTTTACACTTCCTTACAGCTCACAAGGAAAACATAAACAAAATAAACCAAAAAACAAAAATTTTTACCGCTCTCAAGCGTGACAGCGCGACAGCAATGTTTACCGGCTGATCAACAATTTTCGAGGCATTGACCAAACTGGGAATAATTGGTTTGAACTAACCCACATGGCTTCGATTTAGCCAATGAGAGCACCGAAAACGTACTAGCTAGTTAGCCTTTGCTAGAGGCAACATGGTGCAGTACCTCTGCAGCCATAGAATTCGGCTCGCATCGAGGCTTCAGGGCCCTCCCAGGTTTTTACGTTGATACGGATATACCGAGCTTTTATGGATGGTTTCAAGGTGTGATTCACAACTGTATTTCTGTCTGAGTTGGCAATAAAAACCTGAAATGGAAAGGGAGACAGAATCTGTAAAGGTTCAGTGGATACCAGATTTTTTAAGCATACCAAGTAAACTGCGTTTATGTCATTGTTGGTTTGAGATGACGAAACCTACAATACCCAAAATTCTTGGCGTCTTCTACGGACTTACAAATTTCTATGGCAAAAATTAGACCCCAAAAGACCCCGGTATCTTCCACAGACTTAAAAAAATCTTCGAAAAACCCTTTGGAGCCACGTTTTATCGTTATGACCCTTGGTTATCCATACCTGATGTGAGTTATATACAGAAAAAAAAACGTTCCACTGTTATTACCCTTTTGATTTTTCGTACTTGATGTGAGTTATATGGGGTAAATAAACGTTCCACCGTTATTACCCTTTGGTTATCAATACCTGTTGTCAGTTATATGGGGTAAACAAACGTTCCAACGTTATGACCCATTGATTTATACCTGATGTGAGTTTTATGGAATAAATAAACGTTCCACCGTTATGACCCATTGATTTATACCTGATATGAGTTTCATGGAATAAATAAACGTTCCACCGTTATTACCCTTTGGTTATCAATACCTGGTGTCAGTTATATGGGGTAAACAAACGTTCCACCGTTATGACCCATTGATTTATACCTGATATGAGTTTTATGGAATAAATAAACGTTCCACCGTTATGACCTTTTGATTATCCATACGTACCTGGTCAAAATATATGAGTTAAACAAACGTTTCACCGTTATGACCATTTGGTATATACCTGATGTGAGTCACATGGGGTTAATTAAAGGTCCACCGTTATTACCCTTTGATACCTGGTACACGTTATCAAAGATAAACAAACGTTTTATCAACCCATTGATTCTCCATACCAGGTGCAAGTTATATTGGGTCGACAAACGTTATACCGTTATGAACTTTTGGTTATTCATACCTGATGTGAATTACATGGAGCAAATAAACGTTCAACCGTCATAACTCTGATTTTTTGTACCTGATGTAAGTTATAATATGGGGCAAACAAACGTTCAATCGTTATGATCCATACTGATTGTTCATTTCTGATGCGAGTTATATGGGGGATATAAATCTTACATGCATCGTTTTTACCCTTTGATGATCAATACCTGACGTCAGTTTTATGGGCTAAACAAACGTTACGTCGTTATTGCTTTTTAACTATTCATTTCTGATACGAGTCATATAGGGTAAACAAACGTTACGTCGTTATTGTTTTTTAACTATTCATTTCTGATACGAGTCATATAGGGTAAACAAACGTTCCACCGTTGTTAATCTTTAATATTCTTACCTGATGTGAGTTGTATGGAATAAAAGTTCTTCCGTCGTGACTGTATGATAAGGTGTAACTTGTGACATACATCAAATAATTCCGATCATTTCTTCCCTGGGTAGCCACTCCCGTGATTAGTGTCTCAGCTCGGAAATCCACCATTAACCATGGGTTAAAATCTGTTTTTGCTGCTGACCATGTGTGTTCCCCTGAACTTTCTTGAAAATTTAATCTGCTGTGAGTTCTGTCAGGAAATAACTTGGTCGAGTAAGTTATGTGGGAGCTTTCAATTTGTTTGTTTTCCATTCCTAGAGGTGTAGATACCAAGCAACCTGTTTAAGACAAATAAGTGTTTAACTCAGCTAGAGGTGTTTAATTCCAGCAATCAGTATAACTATGTTGGTATCTGCGTACAGAATTTGAAAAATCTAAGATATTTCAAATTGCAAAAGCAGGGGAGGTATTTGTGTTGAATTATGATGCGGTAACTGTATTAAACATATGTCGGAGAAACTGGAACAGTGCTTTCTTCACGGCGTTATATTAACAAGAAACATAATTTGTCATTATTGAAGCATCATTTACAAGGAAAATCGTTTGTAAGTATTTCTTCAGTAGGTATATGTAGAATTGCAGAAAGAGGATTCTAAATGACGTAATAGACGGGTGGTGGTAACCAACATCTACCTAGGACTTTCTGGGCACCCCCTGGGCGCCAACAATAGAAAAGAATTTCTCTTCCGTTAAGTTGTTTAAAAGTTATATTTTTTGTTGTTGTTTTGTTGTTCACCCTAGTTGTTATTCTAGTTCGGCTTCACGTGTCCTTTTAGGTCACCCGACAAAGACAATTCGAACTTATTGAAAGTGATTGTGAGTAGTGCCGACAATAATCACTTTTTACAAAATTAATGCGTCGTTTTTTGAAGCAAATCATCTGTTTATGATTTTGCTCTTAGCTCCTCGAGTATCCAGTCGTTTGGATCGGAAACGAAAATTGTAGTTTACATTCCTGGACAGCGCGCTGGCTAGGAGACACACCGTTTTTATATGGATCTCTTTTATCATTGCATACACACTATTATTATATGTTACACAAGAAATTCATTGCGTAAAGCTTGTTTTAGAAATCAGTACGCTATATTTTCACAACCAATAAGAACAGCGTATGTAACTGATTTCACATGTGAAAAAATAACCAATCAGCAACGTTCAAGAACTGGCGTCACTTCTAGTTTTCACACAGTTTTCGAGAAAATATGGCTGCCGCTAAACTAATTGATTACTGAATTAAAGATTTGCTGCTGCAAAATATTCTACAGAGGAATAGAAATGTAACTGCAAAGTAAGTAAGCACGCTATAATTGCAAGAACCAAAGCATGTTGTATCGTTGAAAAGATTGACACACAAACGGAGTTTGAAAATATTGAAGCGAAAACACTGGAAGAGTAGATCGCTAAATTTCTCATTCAAGGAGAAAGAAACTCGGATTGCGGTCGACACTTGAAACAAACTCTTCAAGATCCTTTGTTTGTGGCTTTGACTCGCTATAGTTTTTAGTGAAAAAGACGAGTTTAAGTAAATTCTCAAAATTCGCTTTAGGTATAAAAAAAAAGTTTTGATTTAATTTAAGAATGTGGTGTTTTTGTCGATATCAAAACTTGGTTGTGGTGTTTTTGCTTGTGTTTGCTCATATTATCAAATGCAAAATCAGCTAATTGTTTGTGTTACCTTTAGTAAACGGCTCACCTAAGGGAAAATGCTACGTTCGGGATCTTATTATGATAAGATTATTTGTATTTTTGTAACGGCATTTTAAAATTTCATTTGAATCAAAAGTGAATTTCGTGTTTGCTTTTGTTGATTGCCAACCAAAGGTAGACACACGCATTCCAATGTAAGTCCGTTTTTTTCTCAACGAAAATTATTGTGATACATATGATAAACAGTTCACAACATAGAAAGTGCCTCGCTCGTTTTGGGGTTTAGCACAAACATCTCATGACCCCGTACGCTGCACTTTCTATGAAGTAATTAAACTAAATAAATTCCATATATAAGGAAGAGGCAAAACTGAAAAGCAACTATAAAAAGCATTTTCAGTGGATAATCGAATTGATCAGCAAACTTCCTATAATATTCAGACTACAAACTTTGTCTGGCTACTATAGTTGGTCGCGTAAAAAAAATCAAGATGTTGAAATTACAAACTATAATTTGTCTGCATTACTAAAAGATAGTCGAATAAGTCTTCGTCCAATTCCGAAGTAATCACTTTTCGCTTAGCCTAAATCCGAATTAGGCCAAAAGAGGCGTGATTTTCTTTGAAATTTGACTCGGCTATAAAAATGGGGAAAAAAGGAAGAAGAGACCTAAATGTGTTAAAATAGGCAGAAACTCGAATTTAAAAAGTGTCAAAAACTAAAACAGATGTAGAAAACTAGCTTTTTTTAAATCAACTTCATCTTAATCTCAACAGTAACCTTTTTTTCCCTTGGTAAGTCAAGCTAAATCTTAGATTCGAAGTCAACGGACGTTGATTGTTAAAGAGCGATTGTCGTCTTACTTGGAGCTGGTCCTATTTCCAAGCAGTTGTACGAGCCAGGATAGTTGAGGCACATCTCTGAGCCATCGGATTCTGAACATCTATGTTGAAATTGCTTGCACTCATTGATATCTTAAAACGCAACGTAATAACATGATTGAAATTTAGTAATAGATCAATGGACATTCTAACAGCTGACTGGCTGACAGACGGACAGATAAATACAGAAACATGTAGATAAAGAGATAGGTTAAAAGAGTAGAAGGATGGATGGATATGAAAAACATGTAGACAGACAGGTACATTGATGCAATTTGGATGGACGGATGGATATATAGATAGATAGACAGATTTTGTTAATACGCTTCTAAAGAAGGTGAAAAGGCTGAAACGTTGATCAAACTAAATGTTTAAAAGCTGAAAATTTGGAGTTGGTTACTTGACCATCACGCAAACAGTTTGATAGACAGATTGATAGACAGCGGACAGACAGACGGATAAATGGATGGTTGTATTTAGACAGAAAGACAGACCGAGATATAAATGGATCGATGATTGGATGTACAGATGGAAGGTTGGTGGATGATAGACAGATGGATGGATACGGGAAAGATGGGTCGAATGATGATTAAATAGGTAGCAAAGTAACAGTTTCAATTATCGTTTGACACCAAACCTGTACAATTCGTTCCATCACCAGCCCATCCAGAATTACATGTGCAAATGAAAGATCCTAAAGTGTTGTTACAGCTTGCTTCAGTGTGACAATTATGTAAATTTCTCACACATTCGTCTATGTCTGAAATACGAAAGACACTAACATGTTAGGTCTATGTAAGGAAGTTAAAAACAGCTTCACTTTTGTTTATAACTCAAAGTTATAAAAACAAAGTGTACTTTGCAAAATTATGAGAGCTAAATGAAGTAAGACTTTCATTATCGATACAACTGTCTTTGTGTCTTGTCTTATCTAAGTGTATAAGGGCTTATAAATTTGGTTCACGCACGCAAGGCCAATCGTACAACAGAGGCTTTACTTAGCTATATTTAGTTTACTGATGTTGTTCATATGATAATTTAGTTCTTATCGGCGAGTGTTTCCATTTTAGTTAATTGGGATTCTTTAACTCAGAGTGTTTACAATGTACAGACTTGAATGAGGCCTATCCACTGGAAATGGTGAATAGTACGAGTTTCGCCGATCTACAGAATTGATAAGGAACCCGAAAAAAGCACACAAACGAAAGTTAATTAGATCCGTGTTCGAATCACTTATTGTATTGTATTTTCCCCATTTATGCCACTGTAGGACAACTCTATTTGTCAGTGTGTTTGTTAACTATATAATTGTAACTATAAATTTCTAAACAATTTCCTTTTGATGAGTTTTCTTTCTAAATACAGTTAATGATGTCCGCATAAATTAGCCTGGAAACCTTACAATATCTGGGAGGGTAGGTATTACTTATTAGCAGGCGAAACGACTACAATATCTGGATGGGTAGATTTACATACAATATCTGGGAGGGTAGATATTACTTATTAGCAGGCGAAACCTTGAAACATCTGGTAGGTAGATATTGCATATAATATCTGGGAGGGTAGGAATTACTTATTAGCAGTCGAAACAACTATAATATCTGGATGGGTAGATTTACATACAATGTCTGGGAGGTAGGATATTACTTATTAGCAGACGAAACCTTACAATATCTGGATGGGTAGATTTACATAAAATGTCTGGAAGGGTAGATATTACTTTAATGAAGCAGAAACCAATTGTGGAATTGCAAACAGTTTGGGTATCCTGCTGATGAACAGTAACTGATTGTTTGTCTTTTTCAGCAACATATACAGTTTGTCTAAAAAATAAATTATGACAGAAACCGACAAGCAACGAGCTCCGCACTTGACACCTGGCCAACAAGAAAGACAATCGAGTGTGTCTGGTATTAGCTAGTTATTAAAATATATAAAAGGCGAGGTAAAATTTTTAAAAAAGTTTCCGAACGTTTTCGGTTAAAAAACCATCATCATTT
>JAOBAT010082430.1:0-19166 GCA_026413305.1 Hydrozoanthus tunicans
GGGGGCACCAGATGTCCTCAAATGGAAATTCCGGGGAGAAGGGTTGGGGGAGATGGGTCACCAGATGTCCCAAAATGGAAGTTCCGGGGGGAAGTGGGCGGGATCCAAAAAAAATTCCTTCCGTGGTGGGGGTATGGATATTTTCTGGAACTACACAATATCAACTTTAGGCAATTTAATAAAAAGGGACCTTAAACAACGAAAAACTCGATTACTTGCTTCTTGCTAACTTTTCCTTATGGCGTATTAGCTTAATTTGCTTTCTTTTTTGTCCAAGTTACTCTTTGTGAACAGAAACAGATGAAAGTTTGTCTTACAGATGGATAAGAGTGACAAATTTTTCTGTAGATTGTTCTCGTAGTCGCAAAAACTTCAAACTGCCAAAAGAATCAGCCTTATTGCATTGTTCGGACTGTTCTGTTTCTTGTATTTTTCGTAAAACTTTCCAGTAGAGTACAAAACGTTTTCCTTTTAATTAGTTAATTAACTTACAATTAGAACGGTAACAAACTGCAATTTGACGTTGTAATGTCACGGGTTAGATCGCGAATGCAAAGGTGGCGACTCCCTTAGCATTCACTTTGCAAGTTTTGTAAACTCTCTTTAACAATACGGCAATGAGAAGCCCTAAAAATTACTTGTTTCTGGATTCCTAACCAGGTGGTCTTAAACATATAAGAAAATTATTTTGAATTGTAGGTTCTTCTTAAAAACACCTTTCTTTCAAACTCGAACTTGACACGGTATCACTACATTAGCTTGGTTTTTGTATAAAGTAACGAATACAAAAGGGCTAATCGGAACCTGCAAAACTAGACAGCAATTAAATGTTATTGATATTCGTTCGTTACAAACTATTAACTGTTCATCTCTTAATAAATAACATGTTACTCTTGTTTCTTTGTTTGTTACAATGATGGCCAGAACTTAGTTGCCTCTAGTATAGCTAAGAATTTTAATCCTTTCATTTTTTTCAAATAACTTAGTAAAAAGTTATAAAAACGGCAAAACCGTTTGCAAAAATTTAGTATCTTCATACTCATTTAAAATGCTTTTCCTGATTGCTCAAGTTATGGAACTTTATTTTGAAATAATTTTTCCCAATAATTATTTTTTTAGTTTTTGTTCATTCTTTGATTTCCAAAAGAAAAATAAAGTTAAAACATAATTATTTCCTTTCTTTATCTTCTAACAACTTAGGTCTTTTTCTATAACTCTGTTCTTTAAAAACATAAACTTTGAATGATGGCAAAGTATAATATTTACAGAACATTAAACTCCGGGGATGAAGTGTAATATTGGAATATAAATGTTCGCAAATGTTTTTGGCCTCGAAATATGAATAATTGCAAAATTTTGGCCTTGGAATATGAATATTTGACTTATTTGACCTCGGATATGAATACCAGGACCAGCCAGACGGGAGAATATGAAAACTAGAGAATATTTGCCTCTGGAATATGAGTTTTTAGAAAATATTCCGTAACGAATATAAATATTCTGGTCTGAAATATTGCGCTTCATCCCCTGAATATTTAGTTTTTCAAAAAATTGACTTCTTCGTTTTTTACATCTACACCTATTATAAAACCTTTTGCTAACTTACTGTAATAGGTTTTTTTGGTTGGTGTTCAGTAATGACTTTGCATGTGCAACTATAATGATAGTTAGTTATAAGAACTATATATGTATCAGACTGACATTAAGGTTGTTAACCTAAAACTATTGATCCTTTAACAACCAAGTTGTCACTGCTTTTTTTTAAAAGTCTGTTATTGTGTTAGAACTTCTTTTCTAAAAAATTTAGAATCTGGTATCGCCCGCGTTTGGAGTTGAATTTACGTAAACAGCTTGCAAGAAATTTGACGGAGCCCATCCTTGTTTTTCCCCCACTCGGACCAGCCACCAGCCACTTCCACTCTGCCGCAAGACGTTAACAGCTGAGCCCTCTGACAGACTTATTTCTCCTTCTGCGTCAGCGGTGTAATCGGAGATTGCTTGACACACCATTTCTGAATCTGGGTTATTGGTGCTTTCGATTGTTTTTGATGTGCTTGTTGGTTCCTCATGGTTTTCTTCAAACACCTCGTTATAACCATTGATTTCCGAGTCTTCTTTCTTTTCCACTATAAATGAAACAAAGATTATATTTTACCTTCTTTACGTCTCGTACAATTGTTTTTGTTTTATGTAAAAACAAGAGACGTAAGTTGACAACTTAATCGTTTCGTAATAAAAGAAAATGGAAATGGATACATTTCACAAACTTCTAAAATGTGAAAATATTAAATTCTGTTAAAACTGGTAAAAATAAAAGTATGGGTGTAAGTTTGAATAAGTCAGTGATACGAGATTTGGTGTATTTGGGAGCTTAGTCCCTTACGGTGCCACCCGGTTAGCCTAGTTGGTAAGGCACGTGCGGAATAGAGGACTGGATTCAATTCCCGGTGTCGGACCTTCAACAACTGAGGAGAAGGTGCTGCCTTTGCTCTAACATCTGCAAACGGGTTAGATTATTGGGCCTTCTCGGATAAGAACGTTAAATCGTAAGTCCCAGGCGGCAGAACTCGAAGAGGACCTCTAGTCTTATTGCCTGCCGTAACTGTAGTCTAAACAATAAATTGGTTATCGAGGAGATTTCCGCGTTTCAACTATAAAATAAGGTCGTTTTAAAGACATAACTCCAAACTTACTCTGAGACTGAATCGTTTTGGATAGTGTTGGCGAAATGCTTGGCGAGCTGGTGTCTGAAGCAAGTGGTGATTGAGGAACACTTGTTGTCTTGGAGGGTAAAAATGACGACTGCGAGTTGCCCTTTGGCACGTAGGAGGTAGTGTTCATCTTTGACTTTGCCTGTAGTTTTCTGCAGAGTAAACAAAAAGGATCCCGTTTACGCTCAGACGTTCAAAACAGTTTTCAATTCAACTGAAAAAGCCATTTGCAGTGAGAGGTCATGTGATAACAAATTGTTAGGTACAGTGGTACAAGAGCAGAGCCAAAGAATGCTCACTAGTCCTAGTTTTACTTAATATTTGAAGCCATTAGCTGAAACCATAATTGACGAAAATTAAATCTGCTCTTTCCGTTTCTGGAAGCCTTTTTGTAATTATAGCTGATTGAATCAAAGTAGTTGTGGTTACGAGACCCCTAGCTGCAAAGAGCCTATAGAAAAATCACAATTCTTCATGGCATAATCGAAAGTTCGGGATTATGTTTGAACATGGAAAATTAGTCAATTAGGTCAAGAGCTCTGTCCTTTTTTTGTCTGTCTTCTAGCTTTATTTTTTTACTTTATAATTACATTACGCAATGTAGTTACTGTTAACACTTCTGTTAAGATTTTCGTTGGCTATTCCTTACAATACGTTGCCGATACAAACTCTTTTATGGTATTTCAAAATGCTTCATTTTCAATGCTGTTCTCATTTTTCTCTGTTGTTGATACAAGTGTTGTTACGCTTATCAAATGATTTCTTGTGAGATCTTACAAAATATATCCTAATCTAAATAATTATGTTTTCCCCGTTGCCTACCCTAAAAAGGTGTTTTGGTATTTTGTTACGTCTTCAGATATACCTTTCTAGATGAGGAATAGTGGTACTAACATTTTGTAAAAATCTGTTATAGTTCTCAAGATATTAACGTTCAATGTTTTCAACTGGCTACGTCAGTTGTTGGGCAAGCAAATTTTCAATTTTTTGAAACCTGCTGCCACTCCATACTCTTTGGATGAGTTTAAACCAAACTTGGGCCGATGATGAACCTTGCGTAATTCTTCAGAATGGTTTCTAATTTTTGTCCAAGGATTAGTGGCAGGTTAGTAACCCTTCTTGCTGGTAAAATGCGCAATCTACCAACCTTAGCGTTATGGGACTATCAGACGTGGCCCTGTTTTTGTTAGCTGTAGGTGTGGAATAGTCCTCTGAGTCTTCTAGGTTTTCTCTTTGTCTTTCTGTTGGTGGAGGACTTGCCGAGGAAGACTTCCGCGATGGGAACGCATCAGTCGCGTCAAAACCATTAACACCCGGGGACATTGGCAAAGACGATTGACTGATAACAGACCCACTGTCGTACCCACTAGAAGAAAACAAGTTTGTAAGTATAAAGAAAATTGTAGAAAATGCTTACTTCCTTGGATGTGCCAAAAATCGATCAATCAACATCAGTCCAACACGAGTTTTAAAGTTTGGACTGATAATATTTTCTCCAACCAAGAACAATCACCAACATGACAAATCAAAAAAACTAAATATCATGCTTTCTTCTGGTGCAGCAACTTTTAGGTAAACTATTAAAAGCACTTTATCCGCTTCAATTTATTTTTGAATAAAAAAATGTTGTTCTAGGTTGACACAATTCAAAACAATAGTTTATTAAGCTAGCTAGCTCAGTTTGAAATTTAAAAATGTTTTTACCTTGAATTGGAGCTATTTTGTCTCTCGAAAGATACTTTTCGGTTCTTGTTGTAAAGGTTGGTCTCCGATGCTGAACGGGGCAAGTTACTGTTTCCAACTTGCGCATGCGTGTTTGTTAGGTACAATGCTGACTGTTGGTCAGAAGAGGTTGATAAACGAGCCTCCTCTGAGTTGCTATCCCTGAAAGAGTTAAGCAAAGTTGAAGGACTAAACTCATAAAGCAAATACCAAAAATGGTGACAAGTTTAAAGTAGATTTTAACGGTTAAGAGAAATTATACAAGTTTTATCTACAAACCTGAACCCGGTAGCTCAAAAGCAAGTCATTTCTTGGCTCCGAGTTCAGCGCGCTTACCTAAACCTTCGAGTTAACTAATAAACAATAAGAGAGCTGGTTTGTAAACTTTGAGGTGGCGTTAAATCGTTTTCGAATGCTCCCGAGCCCTAAAATCCTAAAGATTTAGCTGCTCTTGAAACTTCTATACCAGAGCTCTTGAATCCGTTTTTTCTGTTGGGTAAGAACATATATTGTGTAACTATGCGTTTACAGCTTTCTAAATTCTTACCTACGCTTGGAGAGTTTGTTTTCATCACCAGATTCTTGCTCGTGAAGCATGGCTGAAAGGCTGAAAGCTGACACTGATCGGGACATACTTTTATCTCCTGGTTTTGTGGGTGTCCACAAGTTTCCGGACGAAAGGTTGTATGGAAGCTGCCTTGCTGACTTTACCCTGTTAATCAAAAGATTTTCTTCAGAACAAGAATAAGTGTGCAGTGCCACTTTTTAAAAAAAGGTTTCAGAAAAACTGAAATCTTTTTGGAAGTAGAAGAAAAACAATTTCATGTATTTGATTTTTTTTTCATCTTTTCATTCCTAGTTTAGTTAGTTTGTAAGATATCATATCTTATTTGCACACATCTTCGATAATCAGGCAACTTCGCTCCCAGGACCTTTCCCTTGGTTGGTTCCAAGGGAGAGAGCCTGGAAATGAGGTTGATGATCAGGTTGGGGAAATAAAGTGCTTCATCTAGAAGAATTGTTTTTGGTGGACCGGTGATGAAATGTATTTTTCACATTCAATAAAATCAGTTTCTTTTAGTACAGCGAAAATAGGAAATATGTTGATCGACCCGATTAATGGAGTGAGAGATTTAGGGAAACTTTGGACAACAACAACTTTATTTAGTACTCACAAGGTAGTAGTAACAAGCAGAGAAGTAGTAATAACACAAGTAGCCACTCAGAAAGAGGAGGACTGTTTATAGAGCTAAGTAGCCTTGGACTTACCTCGGTTGTTCATTCTCTGATTTTGAAACCGAAGTCAGATCAAACATTGATCTCGGGCGACTGGTTTGTTCTCCCTTGTACATTGTGGGATCTCTCTCCTCTGAAATTGCTTTTACCTGGAGCTTTTTTTCTTTGTTGTCCCTTGGATTTCTTTTAACAGATTTTTGGACCTGAAATTTAAAAGTTCCTAATCGTTACATTCATTTATTTATCTTTGACATAATTTCACCAAAATTGTTTTAAGTAAAAGGTTCTAAAACAACATTCAAAACTTTTCTTTACCCGGCTTCTTCGCATTGGTGCTTCACGGGAATAACGCTTGTTTGAACTATCATGATTTTCTGCAATAACGAGAACAAACGCAATGTAAAGGCTTCATCATCCTAAAACCTATTTCTACCATTCTAGAGGCTAAATAGAATATTTATGCGTAATAATGGAAAAGCACTGAGGTAAAACCATAGTCCAAGTTAAGTGAAAATACCTGAGTTAAAACAAGGTTAACCTGTTTACAGGCGTACGTTTAGGTGTTTTTGAGCGGGAAAAATTACGGCACACGATGTTGCCGCCGTATTGGATTTGTGGTCGAACAAAATGCCGCTCCCCATGAATTCCAAGATGACCCATTGTATGCCCAGTGAGTTTTCCGGGCTAAAAAAGCACCAAATTGCCTGCAAGCAGGCTATAACAAGATCAAGTTCAGCTTTTCAGGATAAGCCTTTGCATTTAAGTAAGGACTATCATGTAATAGAGTAAATAATTAAGCAGTTAACCATGTACGGCTCCTACAAAAGCTTTGGTATCTTTCACTTACGCTCTGTTGGCATCTTGCTGTTATCATTTGAGTTTGGCTGAGTCGGGTCTAACCTCTTCAGATTCATAGCTGGTACCCAACCATTGCGGCCATTATACCTACAAATGACGGCGAAAATTAGAAAGATAATTCAGCCCTAAAACGGTGTTACAACAAAATAAACAATAACAAAAATTATGTTCCTGCTAGCCTTTGACTTATCATATAGACAAGCAACCATCACTATCACCATCATTATCATCATCATCATTATTATCAATGTCATCATTATCAACGTTACCAACCAAATAAATTTTCTTTACCTTCCATACCACCATCCATCTAACGTTTTCTCTTGAATCCGAATTACAACTCCAATGTCAAAGGAAAGTTCATCGGGCATCTCGGCTTTGTGAGGTCTCATGCTCTGGTACAATTCCTCTGTAATATAAGTAAAAAACTATGTTTAATATCGAAAAAGTTCACTCAAAGCATATCTAACTAAACGCTAACCGTTACACATAAGAAAGGAGAAAGATAGTTACAAATTATATTAGGTAATCTAGGGTTCAGAATGTACAGTGTGTAGCCGTGACGCAAGTGTAGCCACAAGTAAATGAGTAAAGTTAAGTCTAAAATTAAGTATAAAAGTGCATTAGAAGGATGGTACAAAAGGAGCGAGACCAGTTTCGTTGGAGGAATGCAGCATGAATGGCAAGGAAGAGAGCATAATGGAGGATTTCCTCAGTGCTCTATGCGACATGACAATGATGATGTCTTAAAGTTACTTGTTTTTACTAAAAAGTATATTAATATAAGTGATATTGATTTACTTGATGGTAAACACGTAAATATATATATATACTGTATTGGATCCAATTTATCTCTAGAATGGCTCTGTGTTTTACAAGTTACATGGTGTTTTTTTGCAAAAAGGATCACCTAAAATCTTTGCCGAAAAATATTGCCTTCTCGTTAACATTCTGCAATTCAAATAATGCTTTTATTACCATTTTAACTTATGAAACAAGAAAAGCGCGGCAGATCTGACCTTTTCCAGGAGCGAATGTTTCCGAAGAGATGGTCTCTGAAGCACCGTCTACTGGTTCCAAAAATGATGCTGGAGCCCACCCGAGGGATCCATCGTGATCCACAAGCCACCAGCCTACATTGGGACATTGGATTAACAACAAGGTTATTGATGCTTAAATTAGCACAGAGACACAGTCAGTAATATATTCAAAATTATTGTATCAAAGAATCTATGAATGACGAAAAAAAATTTTGAGTGAGCCCAACCTCTCAATCCTCCCCCTCGCTTCCGATAGGCCTGCTTTATTGTTACTGCTTAGTAGGTACTTGCAAAATATCTTTACACAAACAAACTCCCCTTGATCCTTGATTAATACTTCTATTCTGTGTCACAAATGGCGAAGCAAAAATGTCTGGTAAATATCTCCTTTGTCAAAGTCGTGTAAAAGTATTATCTTCCCTACACAATGTTTCTTAAAACTTAGTAAGAAATTTTACTTTCGTTTATAATTTCTAATAAGTAATTGATAACTAGTTAAGGATTTAAAAAACAATTCTCCGATGTTGTAATTGTTTGTGCTATAATAGTAAACGGATATTTTTTTCTGTAAGATTATAATTTGTTAGCTTATGGATAAGCATAGACTTACCATATTCGTTTCTTTCGATTATATCAACAATGTCTCCTGCCTTCAGATTAATGTCATTCTTTGACTGTTTCTCGTAGTCAGCAACAACAAGGTATTGCTCAAACACAATTGGCCCACTGATACTCTTCACTTCTGTCATTAAAAGATTTAGAGAGAAGTAAGCAAAAAGAGCACAGACATCAATACATCAAAATAAAAATCACAACGCCATTGCTACCGCGAAACCGCTGTATGTAAACATTCATTGAGAAAAGCCAAAAATGGATTATCAAGCTTTCGTTTATAGCTGATCAGAACACGCCATTTGCAAAGGATAGTTCATTAGTTCTACTAATGAACATTAAAAGGCACAACATGCAATAAGGATACATATCTCTTGCAGTGATTACCTTGTTGTGTAGTACTTATGTTCTCCTTGTTATCAGTTTTCTTTGAACAGCAGCAACTAAAGCGATAAAATAGAGACGAACAAGAATGTTACAAGCGGAATGCTTTTTGCATGAAACTCGCTGGAGATGTAAAGTGATATAGACAAAGCAAGTATAATAGCACTGAGGCTTCGCGGGTTAGAAGGATCTAGGCCTGTGTTAGAGTAGCGTAACTCGTTGATTTCAAGATAAAGCTGCAGAAAGAAATCTTTTTTAGGGAAACATTTACTTACGAAGTTTTCATTGGGCTCAAGTCATCAACTGAAGGTTTGCAAAAGTCGACGACTGTATTGCTGCATGATATGAAGTCAGGGGCGTTGATCATTTCCTACAAAAAATAATTTAGGTTTAGATTGAGCACGAAACATGGAATACATCCTTTCGGCTTAAACATCGATTTACTTTGCATTTACTGTTTAAACTTGAAAATTAAACAATTCCGTAAGTCGATGAGTAACCACATCAGCTAAGTTTATGTTTAAAAAATGATAGTTTTTATTTTGACCGGATAGGAAAATTGCTCCGACGAAGGGCTAACACTCGAAACATCAGCGCCTTTAAACTTCCGATGGCGAAGATAAAAATTATCAAAGTTTTCAAGTTGATCATAATAGGCCTTTTGCAGCAAGTGGTCACATGGTACATTCAATGATATTCTGGGTGGCAAATGGAATGTCAGACTCCACTGGGAAATGTAAAACAAAGAAAATTACGCGTTTCTGGTTAATTGTGTTTTGTCTTGGAGTCTGTGACATTCCTTTGCCACCCAGAATATCATTAAATGTACCATGTGATCATTTGTTGCAAAAGGCCCATTGTCTAATCCGAAAATGATTGGCGGCTCTTCGTTTTACCACAATGCACTGCGACCCTGCATCGCTAAAAGAAACTCGGAGAAGGTATCATTTGGTCAAATTTTAAGGTTTACAAATTCTCATGATGCATTTTTACGAGTAATTTTAAATGTTTATGCGCTGGGATCTGTGGGTTAATGTAATTGTGGATTGTAGTAGATTAAAGATAACCTTATAAAGGCATAGAAAAAACTCGGCTTCAGTTTTATTTCGTCACAAAGTAATTACAGAATACATATTATAAACTGAAGGTAAAAGAAAATTGATTCATAGTAATGCTGCGAGGAGGACGATAGAAACTATAAAAGCTTATACGAGATGGTCTTCCTCGAAACGGTAGCAAATTATGTGATTGGAATGAAAATGTCATGATAGAGGTAAAATATACATTATCCTATAAACTGAAAAACTGTTTTAATCAAATAAGAAAGACAACAAACAACAACAACACTAAAAACACTGAAAGAGAGAGGCAAATACTGTGTATTGGCAATAACATATTATCGGTCGGAAAGATTGATTTTAAGTTTCTTCATGAAGGATGATAAAGAGGAGGAAGTTTGAATATTTCTATGCGTGATTGACATGCGATTCTTCACCGACAGGCTGACACGTATACATGTCCGTGAGGCTTTACACAGACAAAATAGAACTTATCAGCACCTACAAAAGTTCTTAAACATGTTCGTAAAATATCTAGATATGCCACCGTAGTGGGGTACATTTGTGTAGTGATAGTGGTAGTAGCTGGTACTGACTTTTGTGCTAGTTTGTCTCAAGAGATATTCCGGGCTGTAAGAGTGCGATTTGGTAAATGAATAAACACGTGATGTAAAATCGTTATCTGCGAACTCTAGTCAAGAGGCCCAACGAAAAGCAAGTTTTTAATAACACTTATGAAATATTTGCATTAGGTTATCATCATAAACAAATGTTCTACACCTTTTCTCAGCCTTAGCATGTTCTTAACATGCTCTTAAATTTCTTAGTGTTCTTAGAAAAAGGATTCTTATATAAAAAAGAGTGCAGCTGAAACACATTCAATATACATGACAATTTACTCACATCACAGAACTTGTTTAGCATCGTCATTCTCTTGCACGACCCATCCTTTAGCCGAAACTTGCAGTTCTTCGAAAACTTGCTAGCTAAAAAAGGTAAAAATTAAAAGTTTAAAAAGATGCAAAACGTGAAAGCAGGCACATAATAGATTATTGTGTGTGTTCGCAGAAATAAAGATTACAATAGACCAAAAAATCTTTGAAGCTAATGTTTAGCACAAAATTAATGGCGATTTAAATGAGAGAAGTACGAACCTTTTAAGGTTGGAATCACCTTTTTTGCCTCAGTAAACTCTTTATTCAAAGTTGTCTGAAAGAGAATAGGAAGACAAACCTGTTGTAAGATATTATTAGAAGAGTTTGCTATAAATGCAACTGCAGACATTAAAAGCTTTTTATATATATTTGTAAAACTGTCTTTAAAGGCATCACAACACCCTTCATAAACTTTAATCTTTATTAAGTTTCAAATAGCATAGTTAATCCTGAAACTGCTCAGATGTTGGTGTGAATGGTGGTTTTTAATGCAGGGGAAAACCGGAGAACCCGAAGAAAACCTCCGACCACAAACCCAGCTCACAAATACTTCCCCGGCTCGGGTCGCATTGGTGAGAGGCGAGCGCTCTACCATTGCGCAACCAGACGCCCACTTCACAGTGGTAGAATCTACTATCATCGTCCCAAAGCTAAATTTAAAAACTTAACGTAACAACAATTTGCAAAATTTTTATTGATTTCATAACGCCGGAACTGAATGATCCTGACTTGCGTTATACCCCCTTTTTGGAAGGCAAGGTGAAACATCACAAAAGCTTTAAAGTTAACCTCTTGCGTGATATTTGGATAAAATTTGAAAAACATTATATTGCTTTTGTAAAATCAGCTTAATTAGCACATAAAGTATATTGCTGCAAGTTTGAAAGGCAATATAATAAAGAACACACCAAGCCAAATCAAATTGAATAAGAAATGTTCTCCCATGCTTACAATGCATTCCATCACAAGTGTTCGTGTAGTGACACGAAAATACAATCTTTTTCGTTGAAGCAAGTAATATAGCTAATCCGGAAACCAAATTTGAAACGATTTTCATATTTTGAAAAAATCTTCGTTGTTTTGAAATAAAAAGCTCCTTGAATATTTGCTACATTGAACTTGCTAGCGCTAGAATACCGCAGGAAACTCTTAAACTTTTCCACAAGTTTAAGTAACTGTTCTGTCACAAATACTTACGCAACACGTAATTAAATAGATAATTTGACTGCCGCCGGTAAGTGGTTTGGCTTGAATGTAAAAGTTTCTTAGTAACAAAAGGTAGCTGCCATACAAGCATAGAAATAAAGAAGAAAATTTGTTGATAAAATGTGCTTCGAAAATATACCAAGTTGTTGTCTTAATAGAAAGGGACGTTTGCTAATGTTAAAATAGAATTTCAAGAAGAACTTATAATGAAACTGTAACTGTGATAAAGCCTACCTGCAGTACAAAGAAGTCGCTGCATTTTCTGTAAATTATGTTTATGGTTCCATCTGACCACAAAACCTTCAGAATGTAAACCTGTTCAAAATAAAGAGAAAGAAAATATTAATGTGGTAGATAATACTCTTGAGGAACACTATCGGTCTACGTAAAATTAAAGCTGCTCGGATAGTTTAGTTTCCTGCAGTCTTAGTTAAACTACTCCAGTAAAAAAAAAAAAAGTTATAGTGCAAGTACATATGTAAAGATTATCAGAAATTCATAGAGTAAACGTTTATAATTCGAAGTACTGTATGCAAACAGTTTGAAAAGCCAGTTCGACATTTAACAAACACAAGCGCGCGTCGGGATAAAATATAAAATTCATGAAACTTGTTAAAGTTTCATGAGTTTTTTAATTTATCCCGGCGCGCTTGTGTTTGTGAAATGTCGAACTGGCTTATAGAAAGAAAGCTTTAACGTCCTTACATAGGCTTTAACCGGAGTACGTCGCTTTTGGATTCCTTCGACAGTCAAGTATTGAACTCTTCGATCCATCACGAGTAGAGGTGAAAAGTTACCAGCCAGGTAGCAAGCAGAGTGAGCAGCCCACAAAGGTAGCCTTTGCAATAAATACCATACATATATATACATATACACTGGTAACCTATGACGTCAAATTCGTCGACTAAAATAGCGTTGCCACCCGTGAAACTGAATGGCACAAACAAACACGTATACCGGTAAAGATATAAAAATAGGATTAAAATTTACCAGAACTGTGTCTGAAACTTGCGTATGGCTGTTTTAGTTTTAAATTTTGCCGGGCAAGTTGTTTTTGAAAGCATTGTATACAAAGCTTTCGCGGTTGTTGCACTTATCAGAATGCTGAGTCGAAGTTACTACTTCAATATAATAAAATGTTGTAACAATATCTTTAATATGTCATCCAATCTTAAAATGTAACGTTGATATACAAAATCTTCAACGGCATTTATAGAATTTGATAGTGCTCTATATAACTACACAGAGTTGGAAGTTATTTTATGAAAATACAATTCAAACTTTAATTTTAGTTATTTATACCGGCAAGTTTTTATCCTTAGATTTTCATGAATATTAATTGTGTTACTAAATGATCTTTAATACTAATGACAGATTTAGGAATGACGAAGAAAGTTAAACAATGTCATGGTGACAATGGCTTTTTATTCTTTAGGCCACTTTTGGCTCTATACCTTAAATATTGTTCCTTTTGAATTGATCTAGAAGTTCCAATAACGAAATGTTATTTTCTGTGCTCAAGAGCACTAAATCAAAGGGTATGTTTGTTTTGTTTCGTGTGAGTAGCAGCTATAGGTTTTAGGTCATTGTTTTAAAGTGAATTTCCAGATAATGTTGAATATATTGTTCCAACCACACATTTACCCCCCATACAGTCTTGTAGTTTAGTTTCGTTTTCAATTTCGTTTAGATTAGAATAAAAAATCACGAAAGTGAAATAAAGAGTCAAACTACGTCTGTTGTTGTTGTTGATTGGGATTTTATCTTCTTTTTTCTTTATCTTTTATTATATTTTAAAGAAGTCTTTTTACTCAGATGCAACTCGAATGCGAAAATAAACAGCCTCACTACGTTCATAATATCTTTAAAAAATGTAACGAAGTAATGAAGCTTTTCCAGTAGAAAATTCACTTTGTTTGGTCACATTTCACCCGCATCTTAGAGTTTCGAATTAGTTCTATCCTTAGGAACAATCATGACTGAGATCATTCTTTTGTGGTTAAAAAACACTGTTGCAGCAATATCCAGTGTATCCTGCTAAGTCTTCTAAATTTGGAGCGAAGGATAAGAAACAAATCTATTATTGCTCATTTGGCGAATGCTTAGAAGACGTGCAAAGTTCCACGAATCCTGGAAGTTGTTCTAAAGATAATCTTTACATTTTTGCCTGATTTTGTACTTCTTCCCCAGTTCATCATGTTAGACTGACATGCGCGAGAAGGTGCACCGCTTGTTAAATAAGCACTTTTATTTCCACTTGAGAAATTTTCGTGGTATTGCGATCATTCAAGATGCCCCTTGAAACCTTTGAGCAGGTTCGTTATAGCGGTTTACCTTGGCAACTTACATCTTGCTTCACGATTAAGCTGCATTTTCATTATGTTGACCTAGAAATAAAAGACTTATGTTTTCTTCTAGCAACAGTTTCTCAATGCAAGCTTGTTTGTGTATAGTGTCTAACAAGAAAACTCATATGAAGTTATGCAGACACTAAGAATTTATTTCATAGTTGTCCAAATATAGTGTTTTCCTTATTTCACTAACTTTATACCAATACTTGACCTAAGTCTATTTTCCGTTTTTTATTATCCTGTAAAATGTGGAAATGTGAACAAATAAAGCAAATTGTTAGAACACATTTTACAGTTTGGACTGTAATTAGTAATATTGTCAGAGACGTGCTTTGGTATAAACGTTACGAGCTTGAATCAGCATACTATTAAAAAAGACGTGCAGACAAAGTTCTTAATTTATTGTGAAAATTAGCTTCGTTGTCGTTTTCAGTATTAAGATACCACGAAAACTATGTGATTTTTAATTTCGCAAGGAAAAAGGACATTGGAAATTTGAACCAAAAAAAAAGACATTGAAGGTGAATGTCAAGTGCTGGGTTGTGTGAATTAAATGATTAAGCAGTGTAAGATAAATCTCTTACCGAAAGGTTATATCACAAGAAGCATTTAGCCAGACTGAACCCCTTATAAACTTTTGGTAATCAGAAATATTTTATCTTGCGCGACAATAATATGAGCATTGGTGCATTTTTGGCCAATGCCAACAAAGCAGTCTTTAATATACCAAGTGTTTTGATAACATATTCAACTTATCTTCTCATGCCCAGCTCAGTTAACAAAGATAAAAAGATTGCTTCGAAATTCAAAGGGAAACACGATAGTATTAAAATACAAGTGAAAATCAACAATTCCTCTTCTTTGCTGTCGATAATTACAGATTGAAAGTTCTTAATTGTAATACAGAGTAAGCGATTTTATATCTCAATGACAATTTTGGCTGGTTAACTCAAACCAAGGGTTAAGCCGAAATCAAAGCAGTGATCTATGGAAAGGTTTCCTGCTCTTGTATGATATTGTTTAGGTTTTCAGTGGAAAACTTCTCAATTCCAAAATTGCAGTTCAAAGCAGTCTATGTAAGGTTGGAAACAAAAGCGTAAATTCTAAATTTAACCCTGGGTTGGTGTACCCGGCCTTTGAATAACTACGCCCAGAAGGTTGCCGAAAAAAAATTAGTTATTAACAGTTTTATTCTTCGCAGTGTTGTTAGTAATAGTTCCTACATTGTATCTAAATACTTTGACCAAACAGATCGTAAAGGTTCATGAAAGACACAGGATTGATTCATGGTCAGACAAAACAGCTCAAACAAGTGGTTGATCCATGATCCATGATTAGCTATCCACGGTCTAACTAAACATGTGGTTGATATCATGGTCTAACTAAAAACGTGGTTAATCCATGGTACACGAATTAAAGTATGATATCTCGTATGGGCTTGTACAACTGTTTGTTAATCAATGTATTATGCTCTCAGATTAGTTTGCTAGTAAAATCTACTAAAACCGTTTCGTGATTTTTGTTGTTATCGGCAAAACATAAAGAGAAATTAAACGGAACTAATAAAGCCGCGATATTTCCATTTCTCTGCATAATCATCCAACGAACGCACAAAGCATACCATGCCAAACAGTGAAATTTGTGACAAACATAAGATCGTGCAAACACTTTTTTAAATGTTTAATAAGAACACGAAACAAACTCAAACAAAATTTGTTTGCTTAATGCTTTTTCTATTCACAAATTATCATTAAACAATTTTTCAGCTGAGGTTTCAATTGATTTCATACACTGGGGTCTATGCACGTAAACTATTTCGAATGACACTACAAAGCATTGCTTTTCGTTTAAGAACGAAGTAAAACATCCTTATTGATTTAGGATCTCGTTAAGACTTTCATTGATCGTAAACAAACCGTTTGTTTATTTTTATTTATTTTCTAAACGACTTTGGTCGAATAAGCAAGACATACATAAATCAATTCATGCTACAGTATCTGTCTTTCTGAAGTTAAATTGACAGTACCACGTAGAATTATTGGCCTCCGAGCTTGTATTCAGAGAAAATTGAGCCCACCATTTACATAGCCAGACACGAACAACCCACTATTTTCAACTCGTTCACGTAGGCGAAGTGTCTGTTGCTCTCTATGCAGAGTCATTATCGTTAATATGTTTGAACAATGTTTTATCAGCTCGATACAAAGGAACACGAGATATGTATTACCCCTGATAGACATGTGAAGATTTCACATCTACCATTTTTTTAGGATTTGCTGAAGTTAAACCATAAAGAAAACTATTGAAAAGAAGAGTTACTGATTTGAATTTTATCGCGAATATCATATTTTATTATTACTTTTAAGGACTAATTGTAGATTCAGAAAACCGTATCTTTTTGCATGCAAAAGCAAATTTCGTAAAAATACATATAGTGAAGCCTATATAGGCTTTATTCAAAATCTAATTATAAAGCAATGCGATGAATAAATCGTGACATGGTGAATCAGACTATAAAATATCAAAAATCTAAAAAAATATGTATACAAGAATAGAAATTTCGCGATGTTTCGATCGACGTTTGCTGCAGTTAACCCTCCTTACGAGGGTGGCTCGAAACACGAACCTGTAAGGCGGCGTTCATGAAGCCATAGATATTATAAATCGGCTTGATTTATCCACATTTTCTAGGTTGACTTTGCTCATGCTGTGGTAAATTACAATGCATGCTTTATCTTTCATTCACAAAAGTGTTGCGTGTAAATCCGGAAAAGCCCCACAAAATTACTTGTAGTTTTATGAGCCCACTTAAAATATAGGCTCAGGGTCAGTGGTTGATGATGATGTGTGGTTAGACAGACACATAGTTGTGCTTTTCAGAAGGGACCTTTTAAAGCACACAATGCTAATTACATACAGGGCTGTAAAATACAAGAAAGCTATACATACATGCCTATAAAAATACAAGGAAAGCTATTCATATATTCATGCCTATTAGATTACAAAGAAAGCTATACACACACGCCTATAAAAATACAAGGAAAGCTGTACATATGTGCCTATAAAAATACAAGAAAGCTATACAAATATACATGCCTATTAAAATACAAAAAATGCTATACACACACGCTTATGAATATACAAGGAAAGCTATAGATATACACGCCTATAAAAATACAAGGAAAGCTATACATATACGTGTCTATAAAAAGAAAAGAAAAGCTAAAACACGAAATGTAAACGAAATACATTATATATAACTTTTAAAAGTTATGAAAACTATTTATATAATGTTACAGACATTGCATGTATAGAATTGTAAAAAAAAAAGACCAAAACTTTGCTTGAGAGTTGTTAATCTTAAAAGTAGACCGAGTTTTTGGTTCTCGTACTGACAAGTGAGTATTAAGAAAATGTGGAAATTCCAAAGTGTTCCATGTACCTTCTTATTGTTACAAAATATTTTTGTGCTTATTAGATTTTGAGGCAAGATGCTTCATGTAATAACACCGTCCAGGGAAGCATGTAACTTACATTCCTTGACACACGTCTACGTCCATGCACTGGTGTTTCAAATCTTCGATTTACCATTTTCTCTGACCAAAATGAAATGCAACTCATATGAATGGTATATGCGTATTGAAAATTACAAACGAGGCGGCCAAATACACAATTTCCAGAACCCAGCACTACATATTTTGCACTTCGTTATTTTGAAATCGCATTATGATTCTTACCAAAGAAGTTTCTTTTGAAATAATTGATTCATGTAAGATAAAAACCTTTCTTTTAAGTACTAGCTGTAACTGGAAAGACCACAAAAAATAGATTCTGTTGTAGAATTGTTTAACTTATGAGCAAAGCGACTCGTTCCTTTATTTTCTTGAAACACAACGCCAAAATCTAGTAAGAACTGCGCATGCCCAAATGCTACAGTGATGTTGCATATTTGATCCGAGTAAGAGCATTGCAGGTTCACGGCCGTGGAATGCGAAGAGGTGCGAATTGCGATTTTGTTAAGCTGCTGGTCTGGTTGGCTAAACTTTAAAAATGGACAACAACTTCATAAGTAAGCTAATTTCATTCCAATTCACTCGTTCAAGTCTCTCTAGTTGAATCATTTCTGTTTTAAAGTTTTTAAAAAAAACTCCATGTGGGAACATTGAAAGTGAAAAGGTTTTCTTTGCTTATATTTCAGAGTTTTACGATTGGCTAAATTATTATAGCAGAGAAGAAATATTGCTTTAAAGTAGGGTTTCGCTGCTTTTTTTACTATAAAACTATGTTGTATAATAGTTGATTTATTCTCAGTATGAAATTTTAAGCTCTGTCAGGTGTGGGAAAAGCAAAATGCCATAGAAAAATGGTAGGTTTCCTAGTTCTTACACCGTCCGTTACTTAAAACTTTGCTAGTTGTAGCAATGAGCCATTACAAGTGCAAAGGAGCAATACTGTGCCCCCCGAATGGATGTTATATTCATAGATATTTCATTGCATGATAGCCATTCGTCCAGGGTCGCTCAATACCGCCTAGCGATGACCAAAATATTTTTAAATTTTTTGCAAAAGTTGCTAATGTCGTCAAAAATACTCTAATATTGCCAAGACCCAAGAGTAGGTCTAACACGTAACAAGTTTTGCAAACTTTTCGAAACATTTGCTTGCCTGAAGCTTTGGTTTCATTAGTTCAAGAACAGCTTGATGATGCTGAATAACTGTTTACTTGAATAAAACTAGACAATCGACCCTACTCCAAAACTCGCATGAACTCATAGCTAACTATGGAAAAACCGAATAACTTCTAACAAGGCTCACCACTTTGATCTTGAGGTCACATGGACTGGTATCCAGGGAAACCATGACGTCACAGGAAGTTTCTGCGATGTGATTGGCTTAATTTTTTGTATTCTTGCAAAGTCTACTTTTGGCTGGAACACTCGCGACATTTTTCGCCTTTGCATACCGTAAGCACTCTGAAAAGCCCCGTCTCTGATAAGCCTCCCGTCTACAGTAACCCCCCCCCCCCTCTCAAATAACACCCAGTCTAGTACTT
>JAOBAT010082441.1:0-19163 GCA_026413305.1 Hydrozoanthus tunicans
TTTGTAATACCCCAGCCCTGATGAGTGGCTTAACCCAGGGTTAAAGTTAACTAGCCTTCGAACAACCCAGCCCAAGTAAATGGCTTAACCCAGGGTTAAAGTTAACCCGCCTTTGAGCAACCCAGTGTAGTTAAGTAATCACGTTTTATAGGGAACATTAGCTACTCTTGTAAGAAAGAAAAATAAACATTGCAAAAGTTGCATCGTCTTCAATGGCGTAGTAGTTTGACGAAAAAGCTTGCCGAGTAATATTTTGATCGCTGAACATGCAATTTTACAAAACTTGTATGATCAGGTACGTTGCCAGTTTCTAGGTATCTTATAAGGGAAGTGGATTGCCTTGCTTGCAGCCTTAAAACGCTTTGAACCACCCTTAAACACACTTGGAGCTAAATATCACATACGTCACATGTGCAAGCATAGGTATAAGTTGAATACTTTTAACTAAAGACTTGTTAGTAGAATTGTTTTTAAGGTGGTGTTAACGATCCAACTTTTGGCGCGACTTTTTGCGCAACATGTTACACAATCCAACTTTCTCAAAATTTGATATTTTGTGTTAAAAGTTTTTGACACCATTTAAAAAACTCGCAACGCGTTGTCGAGTAAAACGTTGCGCAAAAAGTCAGCTTCGGTACTATGTTACACGACGTTCAACTTTTAACGCAACATCGTTGCGCGAAAAGCAGCGCGAAAAAAGAATCGTGCAACACCACCTTTAAGAACTGTTAGCTCAAATTGCTCCTTTTAATGAAAATCTTTACAGCTCCGAAAAAATCATTGTAATGCAAGCTTAGCTCCACAACCTCCACGATAGAATATTTAATTGGAGATATTTATTTTTCTGCTCATGTTTATTCCATGCACTTTCGTAGCTCTTGGTTTCCTGGCAGAAAATGTCAAACAGAAAAATGCCAACTCAATTATTTCCCAGATGCTCAGAACGCTGCATCCGAGAAACAGCCCCATTATTCCTCCCAGATCATCTAAAGAAGAGAAAAGTATAATGAAATGAGCACGTTAAACAAGTATAGAGATTAGAGCTCATTAAGCCACAAAATTAACCACGGCTGTACACACCTGCGCACTTAATAGAGTATCGAAGTGATGACGTCACAAAAATTAATTTTTTGATTTATTACATTTTGATTTCTAATTTTTATAGAACATTTGAAAAGAGGCTTAAATTTCAAGTTTCTTGAAAATCGGTTTAAAAGCGGCTGAGATATGAGCAGGTAAATATATAATTACCCCATACAAACCTTTGTAATTTTGGCTTGGATCCAGACTTTATGCTCCAAGCCAAAATTAAAAAGATTTGTATGGGGCAATCATATATTCACTTGCTCATATCTCAGCCGCTTTTAAACCGATTTTCAAGAAATTTGAAATTTAAGCCTATTTTCAGACATTCTACACAAATTCGGGATCAAAATGTAATAAATAAAAAATAATAATATTTGTGACGTCACACTTCGGTACTCTATAGGAAGAAAGAGGGGCAGTGCATCCTTTGTGAAGACACAGGACCTTAACAGGGCCATATTGGAAGGGGAGGGGGGGGAGGGCACATTTACAAAAACGTGAGAATTTTCGGGGGAACCACACCCTTTCTCTTACGCTCTCTTATACTATTCTTAAACACTTCGGCCCTGAGACAACAAATATTAGTGTAAGCCTTGATTAATGACAGATATTAATTCTTAACAAAACTCATTGAGTGTGCCTAAATATTTTTGGGAGTGGTTTCGGGGCCCATTCACTCGGTCATTCAAAGTAAACTAAAATAAAAAAACTTACTAAGGAAGCTGTTTCCATCGTAAGTTGGTAGTTCCTCCATTTCTCTGGTACCAAGGCTTTTTAGAAACACTGAAATCTTAGTGAAGCGCTCTCTGATGATAAAGAAAGACTTAGCAGTAAGCTTCGTTTTATCATTAATAATAAAACGTTGGAAAATAGAATAAACGGCCAAACTTGTACCTGAACGTTTTCTTGAAAGCTTCAGTACTGTTAAAGTTGCTTATGTTGTATTGTTTAAAAATCTCCGGCCACTTGTGACGCGCAGGGTACTGTGCAAAGGATAAATCTGTGTTATACTTCACTGAGACACATGGTGGTGGGCAGGGGCAAGATCCAAACCGAGGTACATCTGTTTTTTTCAATTGCGATAGAAGATTGGTGATTAGTATCAACAGTACTAATATATTCCTTACCTCTGGAATGATTTACCTGAAAACATTAGATCTGTGCATAGTCTTTCCACATTTAAATCTCTGCTTAAGACTCATCTCTTTAAACTCGCTTTTAATTTATTTTAGATTTTATAATTGATAGTTTTAGTAATGGTTTGTATGTTTTTGATTTATCTACTTAATAAATTGTATTAGTTTGTAGTTAGTATCTACATATTAGTTTATAGTTAGTATTTAGATCAATTTTATAATTAGCGATATAGTAGTTATATAACACGAGCCCTAGTTTTATATTAGTTTTCAGTCTTAAAATATTGTAAAGCGCTTAGAGCCTATGTATAATTGCTATATAATGTGTATTGTTATTATCCGAGAACAAAAAGAACAGGTATGAGTTGATACAAAACAAAAAAGAAATGCTAATTAACACGTATCAAAAATGATTGTTTTATCCTAGTATTATTACTTCAGGCTTTGTTTAGTATTTTATTATAATTTCAGTACAGTATTTTAGGGATAATTAGTTGTTACAGTGTTTTTGTTAGTATGATTACAGATGAAGAGCCTCCGACCTATATGTAGGGCACACTGTAATAAACAATTATTACTATTATTATCATTACTATTATTATAATCATTATTATTATTATTATTTTTATTATTATTTTTACTATTATTGTTATTATTATTGTTGTTACTTCATTATTAAATGTAAATTGTTCGTAGAACGTTTTAATAAGGGACGTTTTTTTGCCTTTGATAAGCGAAATCAGAAAAAAAACTTCGTTAGGCCTGCAAAAACTCACCTATGTTAGACATCAGACAAGCAGCTTGCTCTATAGTGCACAGTTTCCTTCCATCTACATCAAAAAAAGATAATCCGTCAAAGTAGAGGCAACAGTATTGTCCACAAAGATTCTAGGCTCATTGACAAACAAAGCGTAGTTGTGAATGCGAATCAAAACAAAAAAGTTGTTACTCATGTAACAACAGCGAGCGAGTCAAGGAATGAGCTTCACGGATTTTTTTTGTGTCACAAACTCCCAACGCATGCGTACTGTTTTCTTTTAAAACTTGCGAAATAAATTCAACTAGCTGGAAATGACTTCAGGTAAGTTGAGTTGTAAGTTTGGTGTAAATACGGGAAGACATTTTCACAACTTGTGAAATGGGTTGGAGATAATTATTCGCCACGACAAGTATTGACACGAAACTAATAGATAGTTAAAAGTGCAAATACTGTTTAGAGCTGATAGGATCTAACTTTTGAATTCAGCAAGTTTCGCTCTCTGTAAGTTGTCCGGGGAAATCTATAGTGCACTCAGCAGCTCGTGGTTTGTTTTGTGTAATCTATATTATTACATACAGATACTGATGAAACACCAGGTCTTTTCATTTAACTAAAAAGAAATCATATCTTGGTGTTGCCATGGTTACTTACATAAATAGCGAATTACAAGAGAGCTTCCCGCTCAGGCGTGCGGCAGGTTCTTTACAAAAAGTTGTGTTGTTATAGGAACTTCATAAAACACTAAAGTCGTGGCAACATGGTGCAACATTGCATACAACGTTGCGCGCAACTGAAACCCTTCGTGTAGCCACTCGGTGAAATCATTGCTTGTAATGTTGCAGGAGTAGAACCGGTTTCTACTTCGCCCAACGTTTCGTGCAACAATTCCAAAGGTAATTCTCTCGTTTAGCGCAACGTTGAAGGCAATGTTGCACCGTGTAGCCACGGCTTAACATAAAGAAACCGAAAATAACATGGCTGTTGGGATACAAATTTTTTCTTCAAATGCTGAAAACATTTCTCGCGAGTGAACAAAGTGAATCCTCTATTTAGTACATCGCATCATCTAAATGCAGAAACAACATCTAAGAGGGAGTCGATGAAACGATAAAAAAAATCTTTGGAGTAGCCTTTGACATTTCAAGGATATCCTACCAATCCGGCATGAGTAAGGCTTCCATGCAGCCTCTCGTTAAAGTGTCAATAAATATATGTTGTCAGTGACCATTGGTGTCGTACAAGTGGTTTTGACCGGAATTAGTAAATTACGTTCATACAAAAATTATTCTTCTAAACAAAATTCCTAAATAGTCGAGTGGCTTTATGATCCATTCTCATTCTTTGTCAGCGGTATATCTCAAGGGCTGCCTCAAATCTGTATCTTCGTGCAAGTTCGCTTTTCTTTGAAATTTGCGCTTAGTGTTTAAGCGACTATATAGCGATTATTTAAGTATTTTTAGGTCGGTTGGTTAATTAACCTGTAAAAACCCAATTCTAGATTTCAATGTGTAAACAAGACCACCAGCAGCTTTGGTTTTTCTCTACGGAACATGATCGCCCGAAGAAATGTTACGATATTAACAAAATGAAAACGAAATTAGGTGAGTTTGTATTACCAGCTGAGCGGCGGCATTTACATAACTCCTGTGACATTTGGTCAATGCACTTCATCTGGCAGCCCATAACAGAATAGGATGAGTCCGCGTTCTCAATGCACCCAGATGGGTACGGAGCAGGAAGGAGTTTAGTCTGAAAACATAAACCGAAAGCAAATCTCAAAAGAAACTCAAAAGTTTCTTGTTTTTTGATTAATATTTTACTTTCGTTCTTAATGAATCTGTATGTTTGAAACAACTTTCATTTTGAGTACAATCTAATTTAAGCCTGTCACAAACAAGAGTTTCTCAAAAGGTTTTCGCAAACTTAATTTGCTTGTGTTCAAAGTAAGGTTGTGTTGCGTAGAATCGATTTAAACCGGACGTTAAAGGCTTACTACCCTCCCCACCCCCCCCCCCCTCAATCCCACTTAACATCAACTACTATTTTTGCATTACTGTATTTTTAAGCTCCACAATACATCCGGGTCGTTAAGGCAAGTTTGCAGTACTGATTTGATAGCCACATGATTTGGTTATTAAAAAGAAGGTGCTGTTTAACTGAATATTTAATTTCTGTCTATTTTAATCATTTTCTCTTATCGTCCAATGGAAACTCACCAGATCCTTCTTAATGTCAAATTAATGGACGTTAAGCAGTCGAGAATCGATCTTACGACGTTTCCTAAGTAGCACGCTAAAGGTACTTGGTGAGGAGTTACTATACAGAAGGTTGATTATCTTCTTGTACTATTCGGTAAGTAAAAAGGAACTCCTCCAAAAAGCAGTATACTCTATTCTTATAATCATAAACTCATAGCAAAGTGTTCTGAGGTACACGAATTACCTAACTCAAAGTTATTTTGAATTTGGCAAATTTTTGTTCATTGTAATTTCTTTACCATCTATACTATTTTAGTTGATGAAGTCTTTTTTTTTTCTACTAGCTGACCCCATGTCATTAAGGCCTCTTGTTTCAACTGGCCTTACTCATTACAACTTAAAATGTAGTAAACATGTACGACAAGAAAGAATAAGTTAAAATAAAAGAATTACTGCAAAACTTTAAACTCTCATACCTACGAACTGAAAACTTAAGAAGAAGAAAAAAAAACCACGTATCGTAAATGCTAGATTCGCTTTAATTGATTATGTAGATAAAGTGCTATATTTTAGAGTAATTTCTAAACAAACTTCCACTGACCTTTTCACGCGTAATTGCTAAGTTATACGAAAAACCAGGCGAGATTAGAAATCCCTGAAGAATCACTTGAGCTGTCTCACCGGGCTCGTGTAGCTCAACACGGAAACCCGTGCGATCGTTCAATGGATCAAAGTATTCCTCGGGTTGAACGTCAAGTGTGAGCTCCATCGCAGAGTAAAGTTCTTCGTTGTTGACAACAATCTGGCTACTCTCTTTAGAATTGAATGTGTAACACTTCCCAGCCTTCAAAAAAGCAAGAACATGTTTTGAGTTTGGTTTATGATCATATATTTTTATCTGATAAACATTTCCGCGATCTAGTGGCAAGTGTTCCAGTGGAACAAAATTATACGTGGATATAAGTTGGAAAAGCGAGTTGCTATGACATGAAATATTTTGTTACGTCAGAGTATAGTCTTTGCTAGATAAAGAATAGCGGCGAAAAAAAATGTCAAAATCTTTAACGGTTCTCGAAATACTAACATTTTTAAATTGAAATGTTTTCAACCGATGACGTCATGATCAGTTGTTGGACATGCATGCAAATTTTTAATTTTTTTTCAATCCGTAACCTTAGATTAACTTTAAGCCAAACTTGGGCTGATGATGTATCTCAAGGTATTCTTCAGAATAGTGTCTAGTTTTCGTGCAAAGGTTAAGGATTTGCAGCAAATTTTAAAAAATTAAAAATTTGCCTTTCCAACAACTAACGTCATCAGTTGAAAACATTAATGTTAATATCTCGAGAATCATAATAGATTTTAAAAATATACCAAACAGAAGAAATTTTCGCCGCTGTTCTTCATTTTTAGAAAGGTCTCAGTATCCACTTGTTTTACAAAATATTATATGTCTTAGCTCACTCGGACTGAATAAGACGTTCAAACATTTGGGAACTTGCTCAGTTTGGGAATACTTAGAGAAGAGAGATGAACCAGAAAGCTTTTGTTAACGTCTTTCTTCTAAAAGATTGATTTCTGAACCACTTTTATTTTTGATGCGAGTTAGCAACCTTGCCATAAGTCTTTAATCCAGTATGTACTCTGATGACGAAAATCTGACGTTCTCCTCTAATAAACCAACCAATAGTAATAAAGAAAGACCTCCCTGTGTTTTTACATGAATTATAGCAAATTTATCAGCTTAGAATTTAGCCAAATTTTACTCAAGATTTGAATTAAAAAGTGCTGCGGATTTCAAAATAATAAATATCTTTCAGTAAGTCCCACTTTGAGAAAATAAAACAAAGAAGTTGTTTTAGCTTTATGTATGTCTTTCTGTTTATCTATTAGTCTGCCTATGTCGGCTGTCTAATGGACAGGTTGTTGTTCGCTAGAGTGCTTGATAAAGAATGAATTAGAGTCACCTTTTTGTCTATGGTCAGGGTAAAATTTTCCATTCCACATTGCTGTCCTTTCCAGGAACACGTCTTCAGAATATCTTTGATGTCATGTCCAGCGTAATTAAAAATTTCCAAAAGGTCCATTTCTTGGGAGGCGTTCACACCCTGAATAAATTAAAGTATGTTGTAAAGAAACTCTGCTGTCCAGATTTCTATCTTTGTGACAAAAAGGTGATCTTGAATAGAAATTGTAAGCTCTCTTATGTTTGTTCTACACTTGCGTAGTTTGTAATTGCGAGCATTCTAGCTCGATAAGCATTTATTGCACAGCATTTTTGAAACATTGTATGGAACAAATGTGGTACTGAAAGTTTCATATCAAATAGAACATATGAACAAATTTGCAGACGATATATTTTTTATATCAAGAAGAACGTTTTCACAAAACAAAGGTGTATGCATATAGTTTGAGTATAAAGTTATACGGTTCTGACTTTGTAATATTTCTTTTAATTCTGTTTTGCAAGACACGATATTTAAAGTACTTAATGGATAAGTTCCTCCCCTATTTAACTACCATAATATCGATGCACAAGAGAAAAATAAAATCTTAACAGGGATGCTTGTGAAAAATATATAAATTCTTGACCCTCAGATTATTTCAATAGACTCGGAAATTTGTTGACAATACTGTTTACGTGTTCCTTCCATGCAATCGATGTTTACATCAATAAGTACTCCTAGAAACTTAATACTTGATTTTTGTTCTAAAATCTCGTTAATCAAATGTGTATTTGTTTCTAAAAATTTTAACCACTTTTTACCGAGCTTTATAACCTTCCATTAGGTTCTTTTGACAGAAGGACATTCTATGTAGACGAAGCTTTCAAAAACTTGTTAATGAATAAGAAGTCTCATTAATAAAAAACAGTGATTACGTTTTGCAGCAATTTAAAGTTTTATCTTCAAAGCTACTTCGCAGACTACGTTATCAAAATAGGAAAAATGTGACTTACTGATTTCTTTCCAAGCATTGAATACTTGAAAAATTCTGGCAAAATAGTATCGTGGGCTCTAGTTTTCCTGATTGTATTCATGTTGCACAATGTCAACGCAGGAAAAGGAAGAGAGCCGGTATATTTTATAGAATATTTAACTGTTACTTCATATTCTTTAAGCCTCCTCCAGTTCCTGTAAACGCCGTGGATCAAAAGTGCTAGACTTAAGAGGAACAATAAGAGCCAAACAACTCTGCGAATTCGAGAGTTTGACGAAACCAAGTGTCCGACGCCGTGCATCGTTGCCGTTTCCCCAAACTCGCTTGCTATCACACGGTATCCAGACTTTCCACTGGATTTTGACTGCTCACTAGCTTCTGCAGAGCTATCCCTTCCAGTCATCTTGTTTTATGGAGTTTGAAAAGCGATGACGCGTAGCAATTTGATCTTCTGCTTGTAGTTGGAGCGAAACAAAACAGCGATGTCATGCACCAGCAGTTTGTAACCAACAAGCTTTTAGTGTTGATAAACTACATTGTGTCTTGAGGTTGTTATCATTCATAAAACAAAAGTTTGTTGTTATCAAGAGGTTGTTATCATTCATAAAACAAAAGTTTTTTGTAACTGTAATCAAAGACGCTGTTATTTGCATATTCTTCCTCAGCTAATTACTCTCATGCTTTTGGTATAAGTCCATTTGCTAGGAAACAAGAACAAAACGCCATAGAAAGTCTACTTCTTCACTCTATCAACCTTTCGCGTTTGAGTTCTTTAAAGAAAAATACTGAGACTTTCATTCCATACAGTGCTATCTTCTAAACGTTCACTTTTTTACTTTGAACACTGAGTTAAGACTTTCAAAGACCTTCTTTTGCCTTTTTTTTTCATTAACTTTGAGAGCAGAAACTTCGAATATGCTGTTTACTTGTAGTTGAAGCCGTTAAGAGTATATAGATAAATGCTTTGAATTGCTTTTGATCTTGGAAAAAGGGCTTTAAGCTCCAAACCAAACGCTACCGGTTATAAAAATCTTCAAATGCGACTTCAATAGTCGGAAACTTTTTGTATTTTGTTCAGTGTTTTTCACTAAAAGGAGTTTTTTTTGTAAAATTTGATAAGACTTTTGAACTTGCTTCCTAGCATCCTCTTGGCCATGCGTTGTCAAGTGATTAGTCCACACTGTAAGAATCAGGTTAAAGCTTTTCCAAAGTGCGGAGTGTGAGCTTGAGGTCGAGAGCCTTACCGTTTGACATAATTGAAACATTTGTTATAAGTTGATCAACAGCACATTTTGGAGTTAATAACATATTTGACCCAAATGTCTCATCTAATGAAACACTAATTAAACCTAGATTTAACTTGAGCTTGTGTAAGCCGTACAACCATGAAAAAAGGCAAAGTTGCAGATTAAATAGGGCTTTATTGGAATTAAAATGAGCCGGCATTTGGGCTAAGTATATCAAGTCCAATAGATCCCAAGTCGCTAGCTAAGCACCAACGGACAACTCCGTTAAATGCTAAGCTCGTTGCTAATATTTCAATTCGCTCATTAACTATTTCCTCCCTGTTTTTCTGCAATTGAGGAACAACTGGCCGAGAAAATCAAATTAAGATACGAAAGAAGCAACCGGCTTAGCAAGAAACCGTTTTTGTTTGTCTCGAAAGCGTTTAGCTAGCAAACTCGGATCTCTTAGTTAATCAAACTTTAGCAACATTTCAGTTGCGTCAAATTGTCAGTTATGAATAACTGGGTTTTCTTTATTTTGTGTTAAAAATTACAAAAACATCTCAAAAAAGGTAAACATGGGGAACGTGATGAATATCGGTTGAGGCGTGTTTCTGCCAATCTACCCGCATGCGTCGCGCGTGTGTTGCTTGTTTGAGAGTTGAAGAGGCATCTCAGTGAAGTAGAGTTTCTTCATTCAGCTCAAGCCAAAGAGCAAGAGTTCTCCACCCAAACATTCGACATCTTCGAACTTCAACTATTTGTACAAGCCAAACTGTTTTCTGCAGGCACCTATTTTTTTTCTAATTCTAGGCATCGATACAGGAGTGAATCCTACAGTGTATACTAAGAGCAGGCACAACCAATATAACACTCATTCAGATTTGGGCTCGATCAGCCGGAAGCGGAATCAATCATCCTCACCCGGTCTTTTACATAAACATCTAGTACTGTACATTCGTATCATTTTCGATTGATATTCATGATTAACTTATGATCTTGGGATTGCGATATACCTCTACCTGTAGGGTGCTGATGTCATTGTTTACATAACAAATAGTTTCAAAGCAGAAATCCAACTCCCATGTTCAAACAAAATAAGTCAAAAATTAGATTGAGTGTAGCGCAATATTCAGTCAAAGTTTTAGCTTGATAAATTGGATACTTTTTGAGAAATGAGCTTTTTAAAAATCCCAAATTTACGGTAACGTATGAAGGTAGTTCTTGCTAATAAGCTGTAATTAAACAACTTGTTTCTCTCAAAGCATTCTGTGTATGAAGCTAAAATTTTCATTGATTATTCATATTGCGATACTCTATCGAATTTTGGGTTCATTTATCTCAGTAAACAATGACCCCATACTGAAATTTGCCTATACCTTAAAATGTTTGAAGGCTTGATTTTACTTACTTCATTTATTACTTTCGTTTAACAACATACATGTTTTGCTACGAAGCTAGCTAGGAAACGTATATGCATCAGATCAGCCTTGATTACATGAATATTGATTTATTTGTATTGTATGGTAAACCCTTCCAACAAAATCATAATAATTTGATACCAAGTTTTTATTTGGTTGGCAGTCGACGTTTTTACTTTTCCTCGCCCATTTAACTTTTTTATCAAAACGTTAAAAAAACGGCAAATAGATTACTCGATTCATATCAGTTAAATAAAAAACGCCGAAGAATCTGTATAAAAGAAACCATGTTTAATAATTAATTTTGTGAAATTTAATAGATTCTCACCAAGCTTTGGGCAAATGCTATAATGATTACAATCCAACTTTATGGCTCATGATGAACAACAGAAGTTGGACGACAGAAACTGTCAAAGTAATTCATGATATTGCAAACCCTTAGTTCACATTATTATCCAGACTCGGTAATGCACTTAGAAGGGTCGATAACTAGACATCCTTACAAGCAACAGTTGCTTTCACATGCACCTGTCAGAAAGACGAAGACACAGTTTCAGTTCAGTGGGTAAAGCTGGGCACGTAAATTCAAAAATTGGTGATAGTCCATTCTCGTGATCGCTGAGAAAAGCAGACTATTCGCACGTGCGCAGCCTTTGGCGGTATTTACAAGAAACCGGAGCGAGACTCATTCCAAAACAAAAATTTCGATCCGGTGCGAGAAATTGGACGAGTTAAAACCGTATCAAGCCATTCGGTTATGAATTGAAAATACATTAAAGTTAACTTAATGAACTCGTACCGGATGAATCTCCATCCGGTGTCATGTAAAAACAGCACACGGTACACTCACTAAAAAAAGTTGTCGCGAGTTTTCCCAAGATGAAGTGCGTTATAACAATCATAGGCTCAATCTTTTCATATAGTTTACTAACAATTCGTTCTATACAATTTTGAAAAAGACAGATTCTAATTAAAAGAACCTGATTCTCAGTTATCACTAAGGCAATTGTGTCGTCTGGGGTTATTTTGAGGCTTTAATAAACTCGCCAGTTGAGCAACATTCAACTGATTTATTTCAACCACGCTTTTTCAAAACCCTGAACTCAATATGCACTGCGTGCGTATAAAGGCGTTACGTCACATCTCTCTTTTTTCATAAATGACAGAGAGGCGCAAACCCTGACTATTGTATAAAATGATTGATAAAGATGTTCGTTAAAATCAATGTCTTAAATGTCTTGAGCATCAATTTGTTCTGTTCAAAACAATAATAATAATATAACTAGAGGTTAAGACCCTAAAGCTCTCAACAAATCGGTTTAGGTCTTACACCAGTAAATCAGGTTTTTGTACTCTTGGTTTATGTAACAATTTGAGAACGAAGAATCTTTCATTTTTAGCAAAACCCATATAGCCAGTATCACGTTAAATGCTTGAGTTTTTTCCCAAAAAGTAACAACTGTTCGTACGTTAGACATAAGAAACTTTTTGCTCAGTCAGAGTAAGTTCTTTACCGAGGTGTTGTATTCCTTCTTCCATTGAAAAAGCGCGCCTTTGACTCTTTTTCACCGTGCTCCGTCCGGGACTGTCATGAGCCTCATTACGCATGCTCAGTGTAGTAATAGCAAGCATCAGAACACTCAGCAACAGCTCTAGGACACTCGATGATATCTGTAATGCTAGCCAATTCCATTCATTCTTGACATAAGGAGTATCATTTTGCACTCCAATATCATTACTGGTTGCAGTGTAGATAGACAAGAAGAAGTACGACATTCCAAGAATTGCGCATGCCCAAAGGAGCCGCAACAGACATAGCAAACTCTTGGAATGTGTATGAAAAGAAGCGTTATATGAAGAAATCGAATGAGAGGCACTCAAATTATGCCTAATACGAGCACCTGCAACCAGATACCCTATCGTCATGAGCAGACCCCATATGGAGAACAAGACTTGACAAACAAGCAACATCATTTTTACTTTTGGTACAAACCAGACAGTAAGATCGGCTACAATTAGATAAACGATATTCGCTGCTGCAATACCAAGAAATACAGGTAGCGTTGTCAGCTTGGTAGAGCCCAGTGTGGTCTTCGTACTGTCAAGGACTAACAGTAGCAAAATACTAACGGCCGATGTCGCGCAGGCACCTCCAATCCCTTTCAACATGACTGAGATAATAGCAAGACTTTCTGATGATCTTGTCACTTCAGAGTAAGGGTTGACAAAAAGAACGATCGATCGAGTAGGGCCCAAAACTACCAGCATAATGTTCAATGACGGAAGACGGTATTTTGTTTTTCGAAAGGATCTCCGCAAGACCCACAAAACTGTGGCAGCGTATACAGCTAGGAAGAGAAACAACATGCCGAATATAAGGCTGTAACACAACAAAAGATCGCGCCACAAATTGGCAACGTTGAACCAGTGCGGAGCAGGTTCGGCCCAAGTTCGGGCTGAAGGGTTCTCAGGTTTATTTTATTTATTTATTTATTTATTTATTCAGCTTCACTACTCTTAGGTAGTCGGAGGACCCAACATGTGTTACAACCCAATTACTGGACTCCGAGGGCCTACGGTTTAACGTCCTTATCCGAGAAGACGTGAAGGTCTAACCGTTTGCAGATGTTAGGGCAAAGGCAGCACCTTCTCCTCAGTTATTTTAAGACCCTGAGTGAAGGTCCGGCACCGGGAATCGAACCCGGGCCTCCCGCACGAAAGACTGGCGCCTTACCAATTAGGCTAATCTAGGTTTGAAGGGTTCTTGATTATCCGATCTGTCCGCCATTTCTTGAACACGATTCTTCAGTGACCATATGCATTTGCTCTTACCAGCGCCACTGTGGCCCTTTAGAGTCGGAAGTTTTCACTGCGTGTGCGTGTGATCCTTATCACTTTTGAAACTAATTAGAATAACAATTAAGAAATGTCGCATTACTGCACGTTTCAATAAAAACTTAGTCTGCAAACGAAGCCATTTCCTTAGTTAAAGTAAAGCACAAACAGGTTCTTAAAATAGCGTATTTTTTATAATATAACAACTTTGCCTGCATTTAATTTTTGAAACCTAGCTTGATTATTCATTTTTAGATGTTTGTCTAGAAATCAGATGAGATATTGCAAACCAGGCTATGTGCAAGACCTTTTATCACTTTAACATACAATTTAAGATTTTGTTTGATTACAACATCTGTATTATGTAAAAATGATCAGGCGAGAAAAAAAGGAAAATTTTGAGACAAAAAAAAATCCTTTCGCCAAATACCATCTGTTGTTTGGTTCAAATGGCTCCGAGTATATCTCCAACAGCAATTTGCTTTTCAAGATGGTTATAAATTAAAGTCGTATGACATTTTTTTGCCTTTATTATCAAATCTGGGAAGCAATGTTTTGAAAATCGATCAACGAAAGGGAACGCAGGAAATAGTTCATACTTATTGATAAATTTTTGTCTGTGAAAACCTTGAAAGCTTTTTCGTGGATCAATTATCTCCATTGTACATCTAGTGGTTTTCTAGTAGGTTTTGGTTAAAGTCTAATAGTTTTTGCCTTTTGCGTACGCTTGAAAATGAGTTTTTGACGACACCGAGACTTCTTAGGGGAAAAAACCATTGTTGTTAGTGAAAGCAGGCGCCGGTGTTGAAAACGTGTTAAAAAATTTAACAACATGTTGTTTTTACTCGGGCCGGTAGGCCACGAGTATAGAAATGGCCTGGGTTTTTATTTTTGTTTTTTTGTTGTTGTTACATTAGTGCATCCATATATGCACGCAGGCGTGGTTTGGTCTGTTTTGAAGCCACGTGATGAGAAAATGCGTGTTTGTCGCTTGAGAGGAAGCCATTTATGTTTGGGAAATATTGGTTTTCTTTACTGTTTTATAGCCCTCGCTACGCACATTCATCCACTCACATCGTCGCTTTTAAAGTGACGACGGACAAGACCGTCGGCCAAGGTATCGGGACTTTGTTTCGAAAGGGACCCTGTGGAAAACAAGGCTAATATTCTAAACAGATCAAAGTTGAACTCAAAGTGAATCACCGCTTTGAACAACCAAGATATTATGCAACCGTTTGCAACTGAACAATTAACAACTTGTCTGACGTGAACAGCGAAGCTTGAAGCTTGATAGCTTTTTAAATTGCGCGGACGATCAAATTAGAGGTGAGACAGAACACAAATTTTAATAATTTATATTGAATACAATTGAATGTTTAAATGTTTAACTGATTTAAAGATTGAACGAAATTATTGTGTAGTCTTTTGATTTTATGTCTGCGAACGACTTGATAAGTTTTACAAAGATGTCGTAAAAACAAATACTTTCCGTTGTCGAAAACCTATACATGTACAGCTAGTAGAACACCGCGATTCAATTTGAGCAAGCGTTTAGAAAGAGCAGAAAGTTAAAGGCGAGCCATTCGACATGCTACAAAAAAACTTGCCCAATTCATCACGATCAAATATATTATTTTCGCGTTTTAAAGAAAAGATTGAGTATGTAATTCGCAGATATTTCAGTGGGCCACAAAAACATAAATCAAGGAAGTTAAGAAATCAGAAACAGAGCTGAGAAAACTACATGTTAAAAAAAACTTTAATCCGAGAGTGGAGTAATTCGAATTATATACTGCTAAACGAGTTTTAAAATCCAGCTCGTTGTAATTCAAAGCAATGCAGAAAAATTAGGTGTCAGAATTGCTGGTCGATCGGCAGCGTGTTGCTATGTCATTGTCAGCTCTTATTTACATCTTCAGGAAATGTTTACGTTAGAAATATTTTATATTTGAGGGAAAACTTTGTATATGTTTCTAAACACATCAGAGAATGGATGGCTGCTAGCTGTCGTTCACATCGCGATGAATTTTATATATCTGAATTTCTTGTTCATTCTAAGACAATCGTTGTCATTAAATTTATTCTAAAATCCTGATCCTTACTATAATATACAAGCACTTCATACTTCATATTTTAAGTTTGTGCTGACATGCAGATAGATTAGTGTTACATGTTTAGTTAGGAAATATTTTTCTTTGTGGTATACACTTGTAACGAATGAAGGCCGTAATTGTTAATTGGCATATGAAGTAAGACAGCAGTTTGCAAGTGAATAGTATTATCTAAGTAGGGGCGTCCACCCCCAAAAGATGAGATGGGGGGGGGGGGGGCAAGTGCTGTGGTCGAGAGGAGCACAGCACTACCGCACAGCATTGCTGTTATGGTATGGCTGCGGGTAGTACTCATGTGCTCGCGCTCGCCGACACTTTTCGTCTCCTCTCAGCTATTTGGGGTGAACGCCCCTACATAGATGTATCAGTACAAAGGCGGGAAATTTGGATTTCAGCAGTTTTTACACGATTTCTTATACTCAGTACTAAAGAAGTGCAGAATTTGAATTTCAGCACTTTTTACATGAATTTTCATGCAATAGTGCGAGTGTTTCATCAGCCGTTCCAAACAACGAGAAAATAATGAAGTCCCGAGGGGGGTAGCCTGCGTCGCGGACAGTTGTAAACTCGCGCGTACACAGTCTGCGCAACGGCTCCAATAATCGTGTTCAAAAGTTACATGAAAATAAGAAACCCCTTCTGATTGGTTACTTTCATACGCGCTTTTTGATTGACCAAATATTACTTTCTCGCTCAAGTCACGCGTTCATAATGAAAACAAACACAGCACGATTTCGCGTACTGTATTTCACTGAGTATTGATTTCGCGGGGCCGACCTATTGACCTGATTTTTGAACATTCATGTTGATTATTCCTTTGTAAGTCGATGTTTGATTCGCCCTTTTACTGTAATGTGTGCTCGGCTCACCTTGAGAAGCCAACTGATAAAAATCGCATCGAAAAGGGGGTAAAACTAAAAGAGTTCGATGTTATCGCAGAAATCCATTCACTAAATTTAGAAACAATCGGAAACAAATATATATGCAGAAGCTGCCTCAAGAAGCTCAAGAAGCGGAATGTTTTGTTGCTCAACCTAAAAACGTTAGAAGAGGAACTGAAAGGCTTACACAAAAACAGGGGAACGAAGCGGCGAAATTACAACTACACTTGAGCCTCGTGGTCTCGCAAACAAAGCATCAGCCGCGATGGGCAAGCACTGAAAAATAAGCGATTTCCCAAAGCCTGTCGGTAAATTAACGAAAATGTTGTGCCCTCCCAAGAACATGCGCAAAGATTTCTGCTGTTCCTCCAGTAGAATTGCCTTGTTACAGCTTCAAACGCTCGCTTCCATCTTTCTTCTTCGCTCACCGCTATCTTGTTTATTTAAATGAGAGCAAACTCACTCGAATAGTTACGCGGACAGTCACGCGGTCGACCGCGGACCAAAGTGACTGATGGCACCGTGAACACGCTTTCTGGCGCCGTTGCGCAGACGGACTATAATGAAATCTTAAATTAATTGGCACGTCCGGCTGCAGGGCGAAGCCCGGAGGACTTTGTTGTTTTCGAGGTGTTTGCAATTGGATTAGGTGATAAAATACGAAGCACGTGTTTTTGGTATGGCTTCTCAAAGAATCTATTGTTGTGCTTTTTGTAAAATATGCGCTGTATATTTTTTTAAAATTAGTATTTAGTTTATTCCGGCAATTAAGCTTTTTACACGAATTTTCATACTCAGTACGAAATTGGAAAAATATGAGTGTCCTTCTTGTTTAATGTTCTGCAGTTGGGGCACTTTCTGAACTCCCTTTTGCAATCTTAAGTTCACAAATATTACTTTAGATGAATTTTTAAAGTTGTACCATCATAGTGTCAGGAATTAATGGTAGAGAAGATAAATTGGAAAAAAATCCAGCAACAATAATATGCTGTTCAATGGAATTAAGAGAGTATATATCTTTCTTTGCAGGACTCAGAAAATTCAAGATAATAATGGTGACTTAATAATCTGCATGTTCTGACCAGCCTACAGTACCTAGCTAGAAGGATGCAAGCATTGCCTTTAAAATGAACAATGATTTTATGACAGTGATCTGAACCTGAAGTTATAATTTGCATGGCAAATATAAATTAATCCATGTCATCACATTGGAATATGGAAAGTGACTAAATGAGTTCCTAAATTCATCAACTGCTAGATTTGCTCTAAACAAGACAACACTTGAAAGGTGACTCGATAAAATTTTAGTCAGTCTATACCAAAAATGAAGCAAATAGATAACAGCCTACTGGTTTGAACATTTTTGTCCTAAATTAGTCCCAATATAAAGCATATTTTATTATTTTTTAGGTTAAAACTATTGTCATCTATGAACTCAGAATTTGAAAATCGAAGGAAATTATAGCATTTAAGTATGCCTTTTAAAAAAGATTGAAATTCAAATCTTGACCAAGCTGCAGGTCATGGGATTGGGAACCTGTGGCGTACAAGCAACCATTGGTGTTATTCTTAGTTTATCCAAAATTCTGTGTTTTTTCAGATCTTATTTGATGGTGGGCCAGATGCCATGTAAGTGTTTTGCAGGGAAAAGCATAACAAAACCAAACTCTTCAAGCTAAAGATTATGGCACACTATAATTTTTAATGAATTTTGGGTGTTTTCGCAGCCTTTCAGAGCTAGAAAACTGACTCATGCTACACTAGGACCTCATCTTGGGACTCTTGCTTTCTAACACGAAATGGATGGCAGGCATGTAGGCTCCAACAAAAAATAAAGAAAACAAGGAAATTTAAGTAAAAGGACAACACGAAAATTAAAGAAAAAAAGAAAGAGTGCCTCCAATCAAGTGAACGTAGCCTCCAAGCACTAGGGCCACCATGGGTCAAGAGATGTTTTCTTCCTTGGCCCTTCTTCATTTACATTATGCAGCCGATGTAGACCTAGACCTAATGGTTGAGCTGCTTGCCCGCAAGCATATGATGAGGATGCCAAGGGTTTTGCACGCTCTTTAGTTTTTAAGAAACACGGCTAATCAAATGACAGCTGGCGATGGCTCGGCTAAAACTTTGTTACATATACAGGCACGGATTTAGGGGAGGTGCCGGAAAGTTGGTCTTAGTTCAAATATACCTTTCATAAAACGTTTAGCAAGGGGATGTTGTCCAAAAGGAACAGTTTCGGTTTTTGTCTTGCAAAGAGCACACAAAGCACTACGTGCGGAGTTAATGGCTGAATAGGATAATCCTGACTGGAAAAGTTCTGTTAGGAATTCAATAGCTTTCGAAATAGATGGGTTAAAAAATTCACAATTTGCTGAACTACAAAACGCGCTCCATTTGTTGATGTATGTTTGATATTGTTGTGACGTAATCTCTTTATACACCCGCAATGCACGTTGGGTGGAGTGTTCGAAAAGATCATGGTTGAAATAAACCAGCTCGATTGAAGCTCGACTGGCGTGTTTATTTGGCTTGTATTAACCCCAGACGATACATGGTGTCAGAGTAG
>JAOBAT010082452.1:0-14583 GCA_026413305.1 Hydrozoanthus tunicans
GCACCTTTGTACATTCTTTGTATTTCCCTTTTGAGGTTTGCCGGCTTTCCTAACCAGTCAATATATTAACTATGCTGCAAGTAAGGGCGATTAGCTCGCTAGATATTATATTATTATTTATCATTATCATGTACAATAGAGGGTTTCAGTCATTGTTAATAATGAGTTAAATGTCATTTAATTGGTAAAATAAGACAGAAGTATCTTTGCTTCATGTCGCGACGTTGTTTGGATTTAAAAAGGTTTGAGTGTAAACATTACGTCAATTAAAATCCACCTAAAATAATGTGTGGTTTGTAAATTAGCCTTGAGATGTTAATCGTACTTGTTAATGTCACCATGATCTCCAAATTCCTGCAATTGACTCCTTACATCTTCCAGTTTCATCTGGTTCTCTGCTACGTCCTCTTGAATTCTTTTCAGCTGAAGATTATCCTTCAGCTCACGTGCTCGGACCTGGTTGAAACAAAGACCAAGACAACACACAAAAAAACAATAAACACCCGCTTAAAAGAACGAACTTTTGGGGGTTCAGGCTGATCTTGTTTTTACTCGCGGCCGTCGACCAGCGAGTTGTAAATCCACCTGGGTTTATTATTTGTGACTTTTTTGCTGTCATGCGCGGTCGGTAGGTTTTGGATTCACGTGACCCAGATTGCAGCACCCACGAGGTCCCTGGTTTTGAAGGAAAGGCGAAAGTATTTGAATGAAGTTGTGTGAACATATTTCGACTGTTTTCTGTACATCGTTGTCTGCGTAAATTCAGAATGCACAAAACAGACGAACAAAAGTGCCCTAATTTTGTCAAATTATTTCGTGATGTATGTAAGACGGGCCGCGAGTGAAGGCTATACCTGTAGCCTCTAGTTATTTATCAAGTGTTTTCGGCAAAATCATTCTCAAAATGTACTTTTAAAAAAGGTGTTCCAAGAGTTGCTACTAAATTTAAATTAAAGAAGCCAGAAAGTACCATTTATTTGGTTAAAATTACATAATTTTATTTTGTATGTCCAAAACCACTATAACTTAAAAACTCCTAAAACTCAAGTGAAACAATCTGTGCTATAACGTATCTTGAAGTTTTTAAAAATAAAAAGTGTCTGACTCAGTAGCTCATGCCATCAAGCTCTTTATATGAGAACAATTTTCATTTTCTAGGGCTGAATGTGTTCTTATGACTGTCGTACCTTTTCAAACCAATTTTTAGCCTAAGTGTACTTAACCCACTTATTCCTTATGCAGGTGTTTACTAAAGTCAACGGAAACAGTTCATACTCTCACTACTGTAGATCCACTTGGTAACTTTGCAACCTTTAACTGGGATATCTTCCTAATTTTAACCTAGCAGTATTAAATTTGAACACTTCGAATTCTTTTTCATTTTGGTTAACCCTTAGACAGCGAAATAAGAAAATGCTCCAAAATTAACATTTTTCGAAAGTTTTTTTTCTCCAATTCTTACTTAGAATTCTTTTTTCCATTTCACCTAGTAGTACAGATAAGGTATTGTAATGTTTACAGAACGTACCGTTGATTACGTAGTTTGATGTTTTTATATATGTGGTAACATAGTGTAGGGCTTTTGTGCAATTCACATACATGTGACAAAGTTTTCCTCAATAAAGATTTCTTGTATTATTTTTATTACTTTTATCATTTTTAAAAACTTGCCATAAGGTACAGAAACATCAGAATCAGCAAAACAACCATTTTCTGCGTGTAACTGTTTATCAAACGGGACTAAACCACGGAAAGAAAAAATTGGAAGCCATAATCGTGGTCCAGAATCTATTTAAGGGTCTACATGCATCACAGAATAGCCATGTTGGAAAGGTCATCAGTACCAGTTCATCCAAACTGTTTCTTATTGGCACTGGACCCATAGTATACAGAAGCAAAAATACAAGTATTAGAGACTCGACAAAGAATGTGAGTAAACGAGTTTTTCCCATTCGTCATACTTCGCATGTGCAGAAGCCAAAGAAACCAAGCTATCTCGATGTGCTGCAAAAACCTCGTAGTCCACGCGCCGAATTTTTTTGCAAATGTCGTTGTAAACAAGACGTCGACGAGGTTTGGCAACACATCGCGATGGCCTGATTTCTTGCAAGTACTGGTACGCGCAGTATGACGAATGAGAAAAATCTTGTACTCGTACGCGTTTGATCTGTAGGTCTTTATTAAAGGCAGATTTACACGGTGCAACTTTTGCCTACAATTATTGCACGCAATTCGCCTGCATAATGTTTTAGCGGCCATTTACACGCGTGCAACTTTTGGCCTTGCAACACAAAAATAACGCATGCAATTCTCTCGTAAAAATGGCGGACACCCTACAAATTGCGCTATTAACTATTATAGTAATTGTCTTCCGACGAAAAAAACCGTAGACAACGCTGATGTAAAATCTATGTGGGTAAAAGAATGGTTGAAGCGAAGAACAGATCAGGCCGGTTTTTTTACCATTATAGCTAAGACTTGAAGACCAGGAAAGCCACCGAAGATATCTTCTCGTGGACACACGGCAACGCTTGAGCTCGAGGTTGGTCAGAAATTAATACAAAAACATACTACAGACCTCACCACTCAGATATTTTTTTTTTGCAAAAACGTTAAAATTGCATACAACTTTAAAACATGTTTCAAAATTTTACAACATTTTTTGAATTGAATGCAATAGTTTTAGGCATGATTTACATGAATCAATTCGTGTTGTATGTATGGCGTAAGCAAGTTGCATGCAACAGTTGTAAGCAAAAGTTGCACCGTGTAAATCGGCCTTTTGCACACCTGTTGCGACGCAATATCGTCCTTCAGACTGTCCACTTGTCCCTGAACACTTTTCTTTTTGACTTCTAACTGTTTTTGCCTTTGTTCTAACTGCTCAAGACTTCTCTCGTTTGTCTCTAATGCTGTCTCGCCCCCTTGAGTAATGTACCTTAATTGAATCAATGATTTGGTAAATAACTACACTAGTCGGGTAAGAACATTTAGAGTTTCTTATCTTTTGTTCGTAAGGTCCCTGCGTTGGATCACACGATGGAACATCGTTTTTGTTGCACGTTCGGAAATCTCTCTTAAGTTCTAAGCTAAATGATTTTTGCTAATCGTTTTGTCAAAACCTGCATTGTATTATAGCAACAAAGTTCGATAGACAATTGTTTCACTGTGCAACTTAAATCTCTTTCGATTTTCAACAATTCCATTCAGATTCTGTCAAGTGGAACACCAAGTTTCCAGACAGAAAAAGAAGCTTCAAAGGGACTAGTAGTACTTTAAACTAAACTTCCATAAAAATTTCCTTATTTTATATTTTCTGAATAAAACCGCATCGCAAAACTTACGTTTTAATTTCCTTTGTTTTCTCCCTCACTCTCTCTCCTTTTGCCTTGATCTCATCCAACTAGCCACGAAAAAATAATCATATGTAAAAGAGTCTTCACAATTCAAAGAATCGTCTAACTTCACTTAAGGTTAAAGATACTGTCAATATTCCACCCAACCATAATGAAACATTCGACTTTAAGAAATGGTCCGGGTAAGAACGAGAGAGGTGAACGGCAATGGATGCAGAAAGGTGCTAATTGGGGTATCATTAAACATGCGTAATCTAATTGGGTTATCATTAAACTGTTTATCTGATTGGCTAAATTTTAAAAATGGACAATATCTTGATAAGTCAGCTGATGTAATTCTTTCCAGTCCGCTCATTTGTTTCTTTCTAATTGAAACATTTCTGTTTTTAAATTTAAGAAAAATTCTATGTGGGGAACATTGAAAATAAAAAGGTTTTCTTCCCTTTTGTTTTGGAGTTCTATGATTGGCTTAAATATTATAGCACAAAAGAAACAGTGCTTTAAAATAGAATTTCAATGCTTTTTATTTTAAAACTGTGTTGTATACTGGTCGACGTATTCTCAGTGTAAAAATTTTAGCATTCTGGCGTGGGGAAAGCGAAATGCCGCAGAACAATGGAAGGTTCTCTCGTTCTTACACGGACCATAACTTAATCAACCAAGTTAACAGTCAAATTATGTTCTTCACACCTTTTTTCGATTTTCATCATCGACAGCCTCTTTACTTGACTGAATGTTTCTTTGCTCGGACAACAACTCGACAAGCTTTTCCTATGTAAACATAAACAATAACCAATATAAACATAAACATGATAACCAATATCAAGTTGTATCAATGTTTTTCGAGACTGGATTCCCCTAAACACGAAACAAAAATTAAAGTTTTTTCATGGTATAATACACCGCTATACTGACTCATCTTATGTTAGACGCGAAAAAGACAAACAAACTGATATTGTGATGTACCGTCAAGGACTTGGCCTGAAATATTTCCCTGTAATAACATCACGGAAGGGGACAATAAGTTATATATTAATTGGCTTTTCTGAGCTTGTAAGAAAGCGATACAGCGAAACACAGGAAGTCATTTTTAACATCTGTGCACGCGCGCAAGAATCCAGTCATTACGCTGAACAGCCAATCGGAGCGCGCTTACTTAAAAAATTAATAATTACCTTCATTACAAGAAAATCTTGCCCGTTCAGCAGCCAATCACAGCGCATGCCTTACCATAGCTACACGAGAAACACAGTAGAACATTAAATTGTTCCGTAACTTAAGATGCAAACACTGTTACTCTAGTAAAAACCTGTTTGACTTAGCGAGTCCCGCTATAGCGCTAAAACTTCTTGGATAGTGTCGAAGATGCGCATTTTCTTTCATCTGTGACATCCAGCACTGAGCCACTTTGCGCGCATTGTCTCCGTTGAATTTATTATTTAGTAAGTCACTAAACAAAATCTTTACAGCAATGTTTCAGGCTGTTAGCTGCTTCTATTTGTTACTTTCTTTCTTCTCAAAAACTTCTACGAAAAAACCGATAATGGCCAACTGCTGAGGCCCTATTCCCTTCCACAGCTCCTGCACCAGCGTACCTGAATCGGTCGGAGCTGATCCTCTGCTTCCTAAACATAAAAACAAAGGGAAAGGGTTGTTTTATAATGTTTGGCAACTAAGAAAGCCGGATTTAATCAACTGATTGAATGAAATTTAAAATAGCTGCTAAAACACAAGAAAGAGATCAATCTAACAAAAGTAGAAAAGGCACCGGTAGTCAAAACTAAACAGAAACAAATAAATCTTTTTCATATCACTTATGTTTACTTTTTATATATCTATATTTTAATCTTCTCTATCTCCTAAGCTGTCGATTTGAGAAGTAATTCTGATAAAATGGATCGAAGTCTGCGTTTGTAAAGAGCTTTCAGGCTAACAATTTGGTCAGTTTTTTCATATGAGGTTGTCTAAAACGTTGATAAGTTTTTTTTCTTGTATTCAAATAAGGCTAAAGACGTGCTGAGATTCTTTGCCTATAACAAACCTTGATTTCTCTGTTGAAATTGTGATTATTGGAGATAAGGTCTGCTTTTTGTTCTTCTAGGTTCGTCCTGCGCTGAAGGCGGGTCTGCAGCGGAAGCTAAAAGGAAGAAAACTAAAAGATAAAGAAACCGAAAGGGCGTAAACTGCAACCTTAACCCTGTACAGTCGGTTATCAAGATCAAAATTCTCATAACTAACACATACAAACTATAGAGACTTAAATAATTATCGGGTAGGCGCCGGACATATTGTCCGGTCAAACATGATTTTGCTTGGGCATAATCTGCAACCATAACCCTTTCCAGTCGGTTCTCAACATCAAAACTTCTCGTTATTAACACAAACAAACTATAGGACCTGAAGTAACTATCACGCAGGCGCCGGACACATTGTCTGGTCAAACATGATTTTGCTTGGGCATCAACTGCAACCTTAAACCTTTCCAGTCGGTTATCAACATCAAAACTTCTCGTTACTAACACAAACAAACTATAGGGCCTGAAATCACTATCGGGCAGGCGCCGGACACATTGTCTGGTCAAACATGATTTTGCTTGGGCAGAAACTGCAATCTTAACCCTTTCCAGTCGGTTATCAACATCAAAACTTCTCGTTACTAACACAAACAAACTATAAGGCCTGAAATAACTATCGGACAGGCGCCGGACACATTGTCTGGTCAAACATGATTTTGCTTGGGCAGAAACTGCAACCTTAACCCTTTCCAGTCGGTTATCAACATCAAAACTTCTCGTTACTAACACAAACAAACTATAGCGCCTTAAATAATTATCAGTCAGGCGCCGGACACATTGTCCGGTCAAACATGATTTTGTTTGGGCAAAAACTGCAACCTTAACCCTTTCCAGTCGGTTATCAACATCAAACTTCTCATTACTAATATATACAAACTATAGGGCCTTAAATAATTATCGGTCAGGCGCCGGACACATTATCCGGTCAAACATGTTTTTGCTTGGACATACGCGTTTTTAGCCGGACAAATTCAATCCATCTCAGCTAGTTGCGATAGAGACTTCATTTTGCAAGTTACATGATCTGTAGATCTCTCTCGCTGGCACCAGATGCTATGCGGCTCATTCTCGGCACAGCAGGGCGTGCGAAGAACATCTACTTGAGAGTACAAGACATAAAAACACCCAGTACGCGTATAGACTTGCGATTGAAAGGATGTACTCCCCCCCCCCACCCCCTCCCTAGACATACAGTACTATGCCCTTCCCAAAAGCTGCTTACGCCAAATTCTTTTTTAAGCTGAAAACGAACTTGTTTGATTTCTGTTTAGAAAGAAAGCACCTTGTCTGTCTTAAGATCGTTAACGGTAGTCACCAGTGACGCAACCTGCCGCTGATGTTGGTTAATTTGGTTCCGTTTCCGGTCAATGTGGCGGTTGAGTGTATCTCTGCAAAATAGTACAAGATAGACAACGTTCATTGTTGGTATCAAGTGAAATTATATTAAGTCTGTGTCAAAATCAACAGCCCAAATTTGATAATTCTGCAGTGTTAAGCCCACCGCACACTTGTGCGATAGCATGCAATTTTCGTCGCATCCAATCGTAATTGTTGTCGTACATTCACCGCACACGTTTGCGAGAAGATGCAATAACCTCCGACAAGGTGCACTCACTTTAAGGAAAGCAAACATGTTTGATCCATGCGATCAATATTGCATGCGATAGAAATTGCATCGCAGGCCCCTGCACACAGAAGCGATGTGCTGCAATTTTGATTGCATACGACGAAAATTGCATGCTATCGCACAAGTGTGCGGTGGGCTTTAGTCGTCACTCTCGACAAATAAAAAAATAGGCAGTCGAGGACTGCATGGGACTCAGAATGAAGTGGCTGTAATTTTCTTTATCGATTAAAACTAGGAATATCTATTGATAGTAGAATGCTCGGAATATCATTCTCTTCAATAAGTTCTCTTATAACCGGTTTGTATGCATCTAAATCATCTTAAAGCAGCACTTGGCAGCATTCTTTTGTAGTTCACACGAGAATAGTTCCGGTCATTGATCGGGTTTTTCGTGGGTTGTTTCTCTTCGCTTTGTTGACAAAATATTGAAAATATTGACACCAATAGATATTTTACATTAATTAAAATCACTTTATTTCACTACATCATCTAGTTATCTAGTTATATTGAATATAAGGAGCAACTTGTGAAATCACTCGTAACCGACGATAATCCGACGTAAATCCGATTCTTGCTATCTGCCAGGAACGCCTGCCTGAAATGAGGTGGTTGACATCACTCTTACACAGGCCATGACGTCCCAATAACAATGAATGAGAGGGGGTCTGGCACCGCAATCGAAACACGTCATACTTCAAAATGGCGGCGAGTGTGAAATTCAATAGTATGAATTATCAAACAAAATTGCTCGGCGTTATATTTATGTTTATGACTTTCAAAATAAATTTGAACTGTTGATTATGGACACAGACTTAAAAGTTTTATCTAAGACCAATAATGTTATATAGTGGAGGGCTCTTTTAAGCGATTCCTTTCAAAACTTTCCCATTGCTCCGTAATCTTGGCTTATATGTGTAGTGTTTAGCATCTAAGACGTGAAAAAAAATATGTTTTTTCGGACAAGTGTGTCAAAAGGCAAATTTTATCTCCAATAACGCTTTCTAGGGTTATTGTTCTAGTAGACTGTCATAAATGCCAAAAAGGTTCGTAGGAAGTACTCACGCCCGGTCTTGCCTGTCAGAAATCTCGTTTGTAACCAGCTGCATCGTTCTACCTGGAGCTGAAGAGATTAATCATGTAGGGTGTTATCACTAAAACACGATAATGAATGCGTAGTAACTCTCAGTCTCAAAGGCTTCTCAAAACAGGCCGGCTGGCTGGTATATCAGTCATTTAGACGCCTCTAAAAATTGCTAACCACTTCCAACTAGCACAGAAGAAAATTAATCTTTACCCAAGAGTCTTAGCTTCCACATGTTAAACAAGAAATATCATGGTTCAAGTCAGTTCTAGTTTATGAAATCGAACACAAAGTATGGCACTGTTTTTTGCATTTGGTGACTTTGGGGGCAATGCAAACTGGGGTTTATAAGGCGCTGCCTGCCTCAGGAACCCTTACTAGTATAACAGGGTTACAGTTAGTCTTGCTCATTTGGAATCCACTCACTTACAGTTAAGCTTTTACCTTCTCTGAGACTTTGAGTTTGTGTCTGCTTTTGGTTAATGCACACGGCGCTTTCAAAGGCCGATGAAGTAGGGGCTTCCATAATCTTATTGAAAAGAAACTCTCTAGAAGTGGTTTATAAAAAGCGAGCGCTAATTGGTTGTAATGAGTGGTCGATCAAATGTTGCTGAGCAAGCTCCAATACCATCAACCAACATTTTTCCGGGAATCTCCGTTCACTTACATTGTTAGGTGAAATGGTGAAACAGAAGACAACAATGATTGGTCGAATGACCAGAGTGACCATACAATGTTGCATTCTGTTGGACGATGGACCTTAAATGTCAGATTTCACAATGAACTGTTGACAATTTCCGATCAAAAACATGGTGTCAGAACTGATCTGATCCTAAAAGGTATGGTATGATAATGCTGTGCCATTTAGTAATAATTGGTAGACAAAATATCAATTTACCTTACTCAGTGTTCTACCTAGCTAAGGGAAACGACAGGGCTGCCCAATCTACATATGATATCTTTTAAGATATTCCTGAGTTCATCAGTATTAAAGAGATCGATTTCTGCAATCCGTCTCTTATTGCTGATTGGGCAGTTACAAAGGAAGCACTACGAAAGCAAGCAAAAAAACATGCTAGCTGATTAACTTGGCTCAGAACTACAATTTTTCGAGTGATTTTTCAAAATGCTCAAGAACTCAGAATATAGAGCTGATGTCAAATTTTTCTATACTTATCTTATGATAATAAGACTGAGGCTCTGCAAACGACTGGGTGCCGGAAAACCGTAGGTTCCGAATGCAGCCCTCGAAGGGGACCTCGAGTCCTATTGCCTGTTCAGCCGTGACTCCTTGAGTCAAGGTATATTATAAAAACAAAAAAACGACAGAGTTCTCCGCCCTTTCGTTTTAGCCTAACTAGAACACTGTTTGCTGTAAGTAACTTACCAACTCCTTGTAGTTTCGACTGCTGAAGTGAGATCTGGCGGTCGAGCTCCTTCAAGTCCTTCTGGTGTTTGTCCAACAAGCGTATATCAGGAACCATATCTCTGGCATTTTGCTCCTCGCCGTCTGCAAGTGCTTTCACGTTCACCATCTACGTGTACGGGAACGGTGCAGTCAGTAAAACAAACAGAATTACTTAATGTAATAATAATAATGTTTAGCACTTATATACAGGGTTCGTCCGCTTTTCTCAAAGCAAAATTTAAGGACCTTTTTAGGACTTTTTAAGGTAAGATTCTTGGTTTTTGAGGACCTAAGCCATGGGAAATCAACCACCAGAACCGACCTAAAACATGACTTTTTACGATACTGATTTTCCTTGACACAGTTTTATAGTTATAGGCACGTTTTAGTTGTTGTTATTCAAGGACCTGACACTAAGTTTATAGAAATACAAAGGTTTGATTTGGCATTATGTAAGCAGAACTATTACTGTGCAATTTTTATGACAACATAACTGTGTAGTCTTCTTTCAAACTCAACAAACTGTAAGCTCGTGATTCAAACAAAATGCCAACTTCAGTGAAAAAGCAAAAATTTAAGGACTTTTTAAGGACCATGACTGATTTCTGTAAAATTTAAGGACTTTTGAGGCCTTAAATTTTTGAAAGTGAAAAGTAAGGACTTTTAAGGTTTTTAACGACCTGGACGAACCCGTATATATCTCTTTTTATATAGGTAGATGCTCTAAGGCACATAAGAATGACGTACAGATGACTCCGGTATTGAGGGTCTTAGATAGTCCGCTATACACGGCTAACAACTCTATTCATAAGACTTGCCCTCAGTTACTAGAAGAGACAGACCACAACACCAGGATCACCCTACGTCTTGTCAACAAGTGTTTTGGGTTCTTTTAAGTCCCCCGATAGGAGATTGAGAGACTGGGTCTACGATTTAACGTCCCTATCCGTTTGCAGATGTTAGAGCAAGGAAGCACCTTCTCCTTTACCCTGAGTGAAGGTCCGGCACCGGGAATCAAAACCGGGTCTCCCACACTAAAAACTGGCGCCTTATCAACTATTAGTTACTACTTATTCTACGCGAGGTTTGAGTTTGTCTTTCAAAAATGCCTCAAGTCTTTTTTAAAACTCCACCATTCTTTCGTCTCCTTAATGCCACGACCTCTAGACCCTTTAGCTAATTTTACAACCAAAAATAATTTAAAGATACACACAATTATCAATAGTTCGAAAGTTTCCGTTGTAACTGGTTCTTTTACCGAGGATATCAGCAATGTAGTACATTGCACTGCAAGAACGCAATCCTGGACTTAAATTTGAATACTTAACTTAAATTTGCCTTGACTAACAAAAGAAAAATATAGATTCCGTTTAATAAAGTAAAAGTAAAAGTAAAGTGGTGCATTTATATAGCGCCTTTTCCAAATAAATGCTCAAAGGCGCTTTACAATGATCAGTTTACCCCCAGCGGACCGGAAGCATATAGCTATAGGCGCCTCAGGCAGCCGCTTCAAAGCGGTCCATGTATGTTGGTACTCAATTTACCGACCCCGGAAGGATGGAAAGCTGAGTGGCCTTTAGCGGGAAAGAAGGTCGCCCAAATATTCAACCTTCGACCAAGCCGGGGATCGAACCGGGGACCTCAGGATTGGGAGACAGAGATCTTACCACTGCGCCAACCCATCTGCTTCAAACCATTTTATAACTTGAATGTGAGTAACTTCGACTTTGCAAAGACTGATTGACATCAGCAATGCTGATAGGGTCCAGTATATTTATCAAGAGTTTAGACCTTGCTTGAAATGCGGTAGATAATTATTAATTTTGTTGCCTTTTTTTCCGAACGGTATATTCCTATATCCTGCCTTGAAATCAAAATAAAATTTTACCCTACCTCTAATTCTTTGTCACCTAGCTCCTCCAGTTCCTCTCCAATTCTACTCAGCTCTGCTCTTGCTTGTGGCAGCCCGGTAGACTCCAGTTCCTCAAGCTGCGACATAAAATAGAGTTTGGAGCGAGTTGCTTCACCACTAATGGGTAGTCCGAGAGCTTTCAACCCAAATGATAAGTTCTCCGAGGGGCTAGGGTTTAACGATCAGTGGGAGCCCCTTTTTCTCAATTACTTTAAGACCAAATTCAACCTTGGATTTGAACCCAGGCCACCCTAAAGGCAGACTTCTGCCTTATATACAAACTGTGCAAACTAGATGCATCTCATGGTCATAACTCCGCCTCGTTAAAGTTTTAGTAAAAAATAGGTAAAAAAATATTTGAGATTTTTAAAAACTAAACGTTTTCGATCTTAACAGATCATCTTCAGAGTTAAAACAAATGCAACTCGTTCCCAGGGCACCTCACCCATATTAAAAGGAGAGGTTGGGCACGGTGGTACTAACTCATCGCCGTCAGAAGTTTTAAGACATAAGTCCTTTTTCGGAGCAAACTCTAGGAGGTACTTGTTCCCACACTCGAAACATCGGCAAATAAAACATCCAACAGCAGTAATTAAAACAAAATATTAAAAGTAGCCTGCACTTCAAACCTGTTTTGGTTTTTTATTTGTTTTTAAAAACGTCAGTTTGGAATTCTAAAAATGTTTTTTCTAAAGCGATTCATTTATTAATATTCTGCAAAAATAAGAAAAAAAAGTAACAGTCAATGCAATGGAGGACGCCATGTTGAACTGACGTGTGACGTCACAACGTGAAACTGCAGTATAAAAGCTTTTTTTTTAAATTGCTCAAAAAGAAAAACGTAAATTTACTCTGCTAGATAATTTAACAATAAACGCAAGCTATAAAACAGTCCGAACAACGCAACAGAGCTCATTCTTTTGACACTGCTGACTACAAGAATATTTACAGTTTTATAGTAAATGAAAATGGGCTGTGTGTACACAGTAAAACCAGAGAACGTTTTACCTTTCTAAATATTTCGTGCTTGGTTAAGATCTTTGATTTTTTAAACTTTGCTAAGCAGTCAAATCTAATTGGTTATCTCTTCATTTCTATGGTAACGGGCATTGTTTCCAACGGCTTACCTTTTCCTTGATGGGGCCCAGCTGTAGAATTAAGTCGTACCTCTTCTGTTCAGCCTCTAGCTTGTCTCTGATGTCTATCGTTTTCGTAGGAAGTTCTGCCAACTTTGACTTGAGCTGTTGTGGACAAATTGAACGTCAGACTGAATTGCTAGAACTGGGTTTATATGCATGCATCGCCAATTACAAAGCTAAGTTAACACTACAAAACTGACACTCCATGAAAACATGCAATGAAAGGAAAGTAAACGCGGGATGATTCAGAATGGCCAAACGGTTAGCTCTCGTGCCTTCCACTTCTGTGGACCCAGGGTCAAATTCGCTTGTGGGCTCAGATTTGTCGATCACAGTCTGACTCCAAGGGTTTTTCTTTGGGTAGCTTATTAAGCAATTTATATCAATGGGTTTATTCATTTTTGCCTTTTATTTTCCGCCACTTTCTACGCTTGGATTGCTGATTTTTGGTTTTCTTTTCTTGTTTAAATTTACATTTGTCTTTTCACGTATTCTACCTTACAAATCCTTATAGCAGTTTGAGTGTTTACATTTTGCACTCCTGGACGTAGAAAATCGTTAATTAATTGTCTAAAGGCCACTCGTATTGATTAGCCCTTAAGGTCATACACAAGTGACCTATACTCATCAAACTGTAAATTTCTTGTTTTTATATTTAATTGTCATATTTCCTGTGAATTTTGAGTTTTCCTCTCTCAACCAGCTAATACCATCTGGCTGTGGAGGTTCAGAGGTTGTGCATTGGCCGTGTAGCGGCAGCAATTGTATGTACATGTGTCTGTCTTCTTTGCCTCTGTTTAATAGTGTGCCTTTATATTCCCTAACCTAAAAACACTGCGTCCTTCGCAATTCAGTCCATGACTGCAAGTAAGGGCAATTAGCTCTATAGATAAAATTATCAGTATCTCGAACCAATCTTTCTGGCCATGAACATGTTTCAGTAGTACCTCATCGATTAGTCCAGCGATCTCCCTGTTGTGTTCAAATGCTCTGTGGCACAGAGGGCATCCTGACTTTGATACACTTTTATGCTCTAGTTTTCGAATATACATCTTGTAGATTTTGTCCACGGATTGTAGGTTACCAGACTCCCTAAAAACACAGATTCATGCAAACTCAGTAATAGCAAATTCTGGTGTAGCCAAGAACATTCAACACTTATTCTATTTCAATTGAGGTGGATAGTGGCAGAATATCTACTGAGCGCCGAATAAGTGTTTTAGTATATACCAGCGAGACAACTGTTCCTATCTGGACAGAAAACGAAAGATATTTAAGTAAAAAATAAACTTTTGCTACTTGAATCACTTAGCGTGGCGAGACTCACTCGTGAGCAGCCTAACATATGTAACAAACGTGTTTTAACAGTTTGTCAACTACAAAATGTCGCAAAACAGCGAAATTCTTTAGGCTGTTTTGAACTTTCCGTGTTTCACAGCATACTTTTTCAGTATCGTGATCCCAAACGGACGCGAAGCGACAACTTCAGCTGGTATTTACTAATTCAACTTATTATATCCCAGATATTAATTCAACAAATGAATCTTTTACAGCGTTCGCACTCTGTTGACTTTCTGAAAATTCATTACTTTCCATGGCGTTTTTCATGACTTTTCTCGATTTTCCATGACCTAGCATTGCTTTTTTATCCCTCAATACATCAAAAGTAGCTTCATTTTTCCATTTTCTAAGCTAAACAAGGTGAAGAAAGGGATGTTTTTTTTAGACAAAGTGGCATTACCAAGTTCAACTCTAGGAGTTAAATTAACTATCTCTGTAGTGAAATCATTGATTATTCAGCAAAAAGGCATGTAATTTTGTGCAAACATATGGATCGGTTATCTTTTATTCTACATGTTGTAACCGATCTTAATTCTGCCAATTTTCTATGACTTTCCATGACCGTAATCAAAATTCCATGACTTTCCAGGCATAAAAAATGAAATTCTAAAATTTCAGGACTTTCCAGGCCTGAAAAACGAAAT
>JAOBAT010082463.1:4220-19157 GCA_026413305.1 Hydrozoanthus tunicans
CTGGCAATTTTGAAACTCTGGAAACCGCGTTCTACTTGCAGATGTATGCGCAGGAGTCACATGTCCATCTGGTCGTAAGTGTGTATCCAGAGGAAATGCTTATGTCTGCCAAGGTATTTGTTGTTTCCTATTGTCTTCTTTTTTGCTTTGAATCAAGAGATTCGCATGTTGGGAAGTTTTTTTAACAGTTAAGGTATCTGGCAATTTTGAAACTCTGGAAACCGCGTTCTACTTGCAGATGTATGCGCAGGAGTCACATGTCCATCTGGTCGTAGATGCGCACCGAGTGGAAACGCACATGTATGCCAAGGTAACCAAATGAATTAACATTTGTTTATGTTACACGGTTTAAAAATTCTACTTACCATGTCGCTATGTCCTTTCGAAATACCGTCACCACGAGCTCCAATTGTGTAAAGGATTTCGAGGGACAGGAATTGTTTTATCAGAGCGAGGAGAGCGAAAGGAATTAGTCATCCGTAATGACAGAAAACAGGACGGTCTGGGCGACATAGAGATAGAAGATTCAGAAGACACTTGAACAGTCGTGCTAGAATGAATTCACAAACGCAACCGTGAATATAAACAGCACAATACTGGCCATAGGCGAATTGCTCCAACGACTGCATGAACAATCTGCAAAAAGAGCCAAATTGGTTAAACATTGACTGTCTGAATCAAGCATAAATATGTGCTTCTGAAATTAAAGATTAATTTTTGTCTCTAACTTGTTTGTTTTAGAATAAAGCGATTGTTCCATACGTTATACATTATAGGTGCTGTGTACTGTCGTCAAGTGCACATTCTGAAGGGTTTTCTATAATAATAGCTCTATTTTAATCTAATTTTTTGTTTTTCCCACAGATGTGTGCGCAAGTATCACTTGTAGAACAGGCCACCAGTGTGTCCCAAGAGGAAACAATCATGCATGCGAAGGTAATCCATCATAGGTTTCTATTCTCTGTTTGAGCTCATAAACACTCTAGAGCTCTCTTTAGTCTTTAGTTTTACAGGACATTAAATCGACACAAAAGATAACCGAAGAAGATCAACTGGTACTTCATTAAAAGAAATGGAGAGGTAAGAATACCAGAGACATATAAAAGAAAGAAACAAAAAAGACATCGGGAAGCCATTTGGAGAAAAGAAGGAAAAATGCATACTTGTCAGATCTGTGTTGATACTTAATGAAAAATTGAAACGATGTCATGAAATTCCATTACTAGACAACTTGATCAGTTCGGACTCTGGCTGCCTTTTTGGCTAAAGTGCGTCCCATGCCTTCTTACTTACATCAAGTTTTGTTTTATAGTGTGACCAACTTTTATCACTAGATATACTACCTAATTCGAAACCATCTATCAGCTTTTCATCGAAACAACTATTGTCGTTATCATCAGTAGGCATACTTTCACCACTTTCAAATTTAAGCTTTTATTCAAAAATATCTATTTTCATCTTGAACCTCGTCGTTTTTCTCGGGTTGTCAATGTCTGTATCCATTATAATACCACTAATCTACTCTTAACAAACTAGATTATGCTTTCTCCACCATGAAGCATTCTTTTTGTTGATTTCATTAACAATTCCACTGCTCCCATTGCCACAATCAAAGTGTTCAAATTGGCATGAGTGTTGAATCAATTCAAGGATCAAATAATCATAGAATCTCATCAACTTTTCCATCGCCATCTTTCAACAATGGGCAAGTTGTTGATCTCACCAAATGAAACATCCTAATAAAATCCTTTACTGTCATTTCATCAACAGAACTTCTTATTGCCTTTCCTACTAGTAACTAATTACAAGTGGTGTTGAGCACACAAGCGTAAGAGGATTGTTACATCATTAGTTTTCGGACACACCATACTCATACGGTTCTGCATACCGACAACATATACTGTTATTGGATGTATAAAATTTCTGATAACTATATCCTTTCCATAGCCTTCACTTCTCCCGATGCACCCACCAAAATTGAAAAATTATTGCCAACATCATTGTGTTTATCGCAATCACCAATTGAAAATTACTCCTTCAGCAGTCCGCTTAAGTATTATTTGCCTTCTTTAATGAAATAAAGTTATAAATGAATGCCGAAGGAGTTATGGTCCATGCCAATGCACCAATCCAGCGTTGTCCTTCTGGCTTTTCGCTTAAGGGTGGACGGTGCGTTGGTAAGTGAAGCGACATACTGAAACATTGTCAGAACATCCATCCGCTTCATCGTTTTCGTTCGCGTCTACAACAATTTGCTTTCTACATTGGTAGATGTTGATGAATGTCGTAGATCGCCATGCCCAAGGGGTCAGTTTTGCCGAAACACTAAAGGCTCATACCAGTGTTACTATCCTCCTTGTCCTCGTGGGAGAAAGCGTCAGAACGGGCGCTGTGTCGGTGAGTAATACTAGAACAAGCCAGACCTTGACGTTTTACTCACTTTTCAAGTAAGTTATTACTTGTTAACTGTATCAGCACTTGGCAAGTTTCACTTACAGCTATATAGTGCTACGCCTACCTTTGCTGTTTAAAGTATTGCCGACCTCATTGACGATCAGCATCCTCGTCTTCTTTATCATTTCTATCTCAACTTTGTCATTGCTCTCGTTATTTACTGTCATCATCACCATCATCGCCGTTTTCTCAGCATACAACAGCGACTCCATCACTACCATTGAAAACAAAACACCTTCATCGTCTTGATAACCGTGGAATACGTATACGGCATATTTGAAACTGTTCTATTCAAACGCGACGGCGACAAATCAGCATTTACCTTGTATATTGCTGATCCTTTAGTCCCTGTCGATGCAATGGATTCAGTTCCATCGCAATCTTTTGCTTCTTTTTACCACTACCATCTCACCGCTGTCATGGCTCTAATCGTTTACCGTCATCGTCTCCGTCGACTTCGTATGCTTCAACGGCATCTGACATTGCCACCACTACCGTCGAGATAATTACACTACCATCGCCTTCGTCGCCTGATAGTCTTCGGATTCGACACTGTTCTATTCTATCATTACTGGAATAAGCGTTTACTTTGTTTAGCATTAATGCTTTAGTCACTGTCGATGCATTCGTTTCAACTCAGCGTCACCTTTTCAAATCGTGTACCCTCAACCGCAATGTCTCCCTTAAGCTAAATATACTTCTTACTGTTCCTATCCGATTCAATTCATTGCCATATTAAGAAATCTTGTCGTGAGTGCTGGCGAGTAATACCCGAACAAAACAGACCTTGTAGTTTTTCTCACTTTTCAAATAAGCTCCTACTTGTTTACTGCGTCAACACTGATCAAACTTTGACTTAGCGCTATATTTTGTCATATCTACTTTTGCCGTTTTCTATTTACTTGCAAAAATGTATCATCATTTATGGACCATGTTTGACTACTTCGCTATCAACATTTTCTGCTTTTTGTTATCTTAAGACAGTTAAACTTTAATAAGTTTTCTGTCTGGATTACAGTCAGATCGTCCATTTCCGTTACTGCTTTCGTTCGCGTCTAGAATATTTTCTTTCTGCATTGGTAGATGATAATGAATGTCGTAGATCGCCATGCCCAAGGGGTCAGCTTTGTCGGAACACTGAAGGCTCATACCAGTGTTACTATCCTCCTTGTCCTCGTGGGAGAAAGCGTCAGAACGGACGCTGTGTTGGTGAGTAATTTCGAAGAAAACAGGCCTTAACGTTTAATTCGCATTCAAAAAAGCTTTAATTTTGTTTCATGTTACAAAACTTGCAACGTTTTACTCAGCACAATATATTGTCACAACGAACAACATCGTCGTTATCTTTACCATTACCAATTTACCGCTGTCATGGCTCTTATCGTTGACGTCATCATCATCATCATTGCCGTCGTTTTTGTATCACATCCGTCGAGACCATTACATCATCGTCTATCATCATTGTGGAAATTTTCACAAATGACCCTGTTTTAATGCAACATTACTTGAATCGATGAAATTTCACAGCATGCTCCACAAAACCAACACTGTAGTAGTTATCTTTGCTATTACCATCTCGCAGCTGTCGTTGCTTTATTCGTTTATTGTCATCATCATCATCATCGCCGTCGTCTTAGTATGCTTCAACGGCATCAACGGCATCACTATCGTCGAGATCATTACATTATCATCATCTCCGTCACCGAGGAAATATTCACAACTGACACTGTTCTTAACCTCCATTACTTGAATCGGCAATTTGTTTTTCACTAATTTTTTAGTCACTATCGGTGAAATCGATTCAAACTCATTGCAACCTTTTAAAACGGTGTTCCTTCAACTACATCATCTCTTCTGAGCTAAATATACAGTACTTCTTGCTTTTCCTGTCTAATTCAATTTATCGCCATTCTTAGGGCTCATCGTGAGCAAGCTTTCTTATTTGCAACGCTAATCATCAAGCGAATTGAGCGCTATTTTAATTTATTTTATTTACTGGCGTAATCAAGTGTGTTATCATATAATGACCATTTTCGAATAACTTGCCATCAAACTTTGCTCCTTTTCGTAATCTTAAAACAGTTTAACTGAAAATGTTTTCTGTCTTGAAATGCCATCAGAAGATCCATTTTCATTATCGTTTCGTTCGTTTCCACATTATTTTGCTTCTGTATTGGTAGATATTGATGAATGTCGTAGATCGCCATGCCCAAGGGGTCAGCTTTGTCGAAACACTGAAGGCTCATACCAGTGTTACTATCCTCCTTGTCCTCGTGGGAGAAAGCGTCAGAACGGGCGCTGTGTTGGTGAGTAAATTCGAACAAACCAAACCTTATTATCTTACCTACTTTTCATACTCACACTTCAAACAAGCTTTAATTTTGTTTCATGTTGCAGAACTTGCAAAGTTTTACTCAGCACAATATATTGTCACAACTAACAACATCGTCGTTATCTTTACCATTACCATTTTACCGCTGTCATGGCTCTAATCGTCTAATTGCCGTCGTTTTTGTATCACTTCCGTCGAGACCATTACATCGTCGTCTTCGTCATTGTGGAAATTTTCACAGTTGACCCTGTTTTAATCCAACAGTACTTGAATTGATGAATGTTCACAGTATGGTCCACAAAACCAACATTGTAGTGATGTTTTTTCAGTACCGTCTAACAGCTGTCATTACTTTGTTTGTTTACCGTCATCATCACCATCATCGCCGTCGTCTTTGTATGCCTCAACGACATCATTGCCATCACTATCGTCGAGATCTTTACATCATCATCGTCACCGTGGAAATCTTCGCAACTGACACTGTTCTGTACCTCCATTACTTGAATCAACATTTTGTTTATCACTAATTTTTTCGTCACTATCGATGAAATCTATTCAAACTCATCGCATTCTTTTAAAACGGTATTCCTTTAACTACATCATCTCTTGTGAGCTAAATGTACTTCTTGCTTTATTCCTGTCTGATTCAATTTATCGCCATTCTTAGGGCTCATCGTGAACAGGTTTTCTTATTTGCAACGCTAATCATCAAGTGAACCGAGCACTTTTTAATTTATTTTATTTACTGGCGTAATCAAGCGTGTTATCATATAATAACCATTTTCGAATAACCTGCCATCAACATTTGCTGCTTTTCGTAATCTTAAGGCAGTTTAACTGAAAATGTTTTCTGTCTTGAAATGCCATCAGAAGATCCATTTTTATTATCGTTTCGTTCGTTTCCACATTATTTTGCTCCTGTATTGGTAGATGTTGATGAATGTCGTAGATCGCCATGCCCAAGGGGTCAGCTTTGTCGGAACACTGAAGGCTCATACCTGTGTTACTATCCTCCTTGTCCTCGTGGGAGAAAGCGTCAGAACGGACGCTGTGTTGGTGAGTAAATTCGGACAAACCAGACCTAAACTTTTCAAACGCGCTTTTTTTTAAGTTGCAGAATTTTGCAAAGTTTTCCTCAGCACTTTTTATCGTTACGACTACTATTGCTGTTTACAGCATGGTCCACAAAACCAACATTGTAGTAGTTGCTTTTACCATTACCATCTAACAGCTGTCGTCTTTGTATGCTTCAACGGCATCATTGCCATCACTATCATCAAGATCATTTCATCATCATCGTCTCCGTCACCGTGGGAATCTTCGCAACTGACACTGTTCTGTACCTCAATTACTTGAATCGGCAGTTTGTTTATCACTATTTTTTTAGTCACTATCGATGAAACCAATTCAAACTCATCGCAACCTTTTGAAACGGTATTCCTTCAACTACATCATCTCTTGTGAGCTAAATGTACTTCTTTACTTTATTCCTGTCTGATTCAATTTATCGCCATTCTTAGGGCTCATCGTGAACAAGTTTTCTTATTTGCAACGCTAATCATCAAGTGAATTGAGCACTATTTTAATTTATTTTATTTACTGGCGTAATCAGGTGTGTTATCATATAATGACCATTCCCGAAGAACTTGCCGTCAACATTTGCTGCTTTTCGTAATCTTACGACAGTTTATCTTAAAATGTTTTCTGTCTTGAAATGCCATCAGAACATTCATTTCGATTATCGTTTTCGTTTGTTTCCACAATATCTTGCTTTTTGTGCTGGTAGATGTTGATGAATGTCGTAGATCACCATGCCCAAGGGGTCAGCTTTGTCGGAACACTGAAGGCTCATACCAGTGTTACTATCCTTCTTGTCCTCGTGGGAGAAAGCGTCAGAACGGACGCTGTGTCGGTGAGTATATCTTGAAGGAACCAGACCTTAAGAATTCACTAACAATTCAAACAACCTATTTCTTGTTTCCTATTATCAATCTGCAAAGTTTAACTCAGCACTACATATTGTCACGACTACCAGTGCTGTTGACAGCTAATCGACTCCATGAATCACGAAAATTGTCGGTATTTATATCATTTCCATCTTACCGCCCTCATTGCTCTAATCGACGTCATTCTCACCGTTATCGCCGTTATCTTTGTATCTTCAACTCATTACCGTCATCACTACCGTCAAGACCATTACATCACCAATGCCTTCGTCGCCTGATAGTCTTCAGAATCGAAACTGTTCTATTCTAACATTAATGGAATCGGCATTTATTTTGTTGATCACTAGGGTTTAAATCACTGTCGATATATTCGATTCAAACTCATCGTTACCTTTTCAAGTGGGATTCCTTCAACTGCATCCTCTCTTTTGAAATGTACTTTGTGCTTTTCCGGACCTACTCCATTTATTTGCCATTCTTAGAGGCCTCATCATTAACAATTTTTTTATTGGCAGCGTTAATCATCTCTGTTTCAATTTATCGTCCTTCTTAGAGACCTAATTGTGAAAAAAATTTTCTTATTGGCAACATTTATCATCAAGCAACATAATTCCTATGTTAAGTAGTGTTTTTATTTACAAGCTTTATCAACACATGATTACATTTGCATATGAACCATCTTTGTCTAAGTTGCCATCAACAACGACCTTAAGACAGTTTAATTTTACTAAGAACATCCCTTTCGGTTATCTTTTTTTTGGTCTACAACATGTTCTTCTACATTGGTAGATATTGATGAATGTCGTAGATCACCATGCCCAAGGGGTCAGTTTTGTCGAAACACTGAAGGCTCATACCTGTGTTACTATCCTCCTTGTCCTCGTGGGAGAAAGCGTCAGAACGGACGTTGTGTTGGTGAGTAGTATTCGAAAAACCAAACCTTGTTATCTTACCTACTTTTCATACAAGTTTGAGTCAGCACTATATATTGTCATGACTACCATTGCTGTTTACAGCATGATCGATCTCGTGTATCACCCTCATGGTCGTCATTTCCATCTCATAAACGTCATCGCTGTAATGATCTACCTTCATTGTCTCCGTCTTCTTTGTAAGCTACAACAGGATCGTTGCCATAACTACCGTCAAACTCATTACATCTTCATAGTATTCGTCACCGTGGAATGCTTCACAATCGAAATTGTTCCAGTCTAACGTTACTTGAATCGGCGTTTGCTTTGTTTATCAATACTATTTAATCACTGTCGATGCAATCGATTCGAAATCTTCGATTACTTTACCGTCACATTTCCTGTTTTTCGTATCTTAAGACAGTTTAACTTCAATTGTTCTTTAAATTCTATCAGAACATCCTTTCGCGTCTATATCTTGCTTTTCTGCATTGGTAGATATTGATGAATGTCGTAGATCACCATGTCCAAGGGGTCAGTTTTGTCGAAACACTGAAGGCTCATACCGGTGTTACTACCCTTCTTGCCCTCGTGGGAGAAAGCGTCAGAACGGGCGCTGTGTTGGTGAGTAAGCCTAAAAAAACAAGACAAACGTTTATTTAATAAAGTTCTTACTTGTCTGCTGTTTATGGCATCGTCGTCCTTATTAATCACCATCATCGTTGTTATCTTTATCATTACCATCCAAGGCTGTCGTTGCTCTAATTGATTACCGTCATCATCATCGCCGTCGTCTTGTGTGCTTCACCGTTGTCACGGCCATCACTACCGTCGGGATCATTACATCATCATCGCGATCGTCATCGTGGCTATCTCACAATCGACGCTGTTTTATTTATCATTACTGGAATCGGCGATTACCTCGTTTACCGCTTATGTCGATTTTATTGTCCAACATGTACTTTTTTATTGCCATTTTGAGCTAAATGTACTCCTTATTTTCCTGTTTGATTCCATTCATGCCAGAAGCTATATTGGTCACGAAGATGTGTTGACTCTCCTCATCATTTATAAGTTTGTTCCATTAAGACCAGCAGTAGTTGTTAACTCCTTCGGCATTACATTCATTTATTATTAACTTCATTCTCAACTCATCCGAAATTGGAGTCAGACTTGTTTTGGCTTTACGCCATCCAGATTAATGTCATCACTTTATCAACTTAACTTTGACATTGCTAACAATGACACCGCAGTGCTCTCCATTCAATATCAACTTAACTCTCCTGTACCTTTTACAAGCCGTTTTGGGCATTGTTTTTAAACGTTCCTTAAGAAATCGACGCAACGTTTTTAGCTCTCTATGGATAAAGTATATCTTTTGCCGATAGATATTGACGAGTGTCGCACAGGCGAAGCACGGTGCCGTCGTGGCCAAACCTGCGAAAACAATATAGGCTCATACCGATGCTACTATCGACCATGTCCAGCCGGGCACAGGCGACAGAATGGAGTTTGTGTTGGTAAGTGCCCGAGGTATCATGGCGCACCAACTATTGCCCCTTGCTGTTTAGTCATAAATACTCGATAGAAGTCAATTTTTAATACTACGTAAAATTGGCTGTTTAACAAAAATTGGCATTTTATAAAATGTTCTGTTTGAATCCATGTGCATGTTGTAGCGAGCTGCTTACTAATTCAATGATAGAATGACTTTTTTAAAACATGTGTAAGAATGTGCTTTTGTTACCTCTCTTAATTGCATGACTGACCATTCTTCTTTTATCTTACAATTACTGATTTTTGTATATTAATATAAGTGTAAACTCGAAGGTGCGGAAGGGGTATTTTAGTTAACAACGTTTGCATTAGTAAAGAAACACAACTGAGTGGTGTTAGGAATAACCCTTGGAAAACCAAACGGCATTTGCTTTGTAATCCTATTCAACGCTATTTTTTCTTCATACCTGATAGCATATTAGTTACAACTTTAAGATTGCAATGTTTAACTACAACACTTGGTATATGAAATCCGTGGCTTAATTATGGCCCGATGTTCCAGCATACTTCTTTGACGTAGTTGAACCAAATTTCGATGCTTTACCCTAAAAGCACTTCTAGGACTACAACTTAAAGTTTTAGCTCTATTGAAGAACAAAATTCTTTTAATGCCCATATGGATTCTCATCAAGACAATAAATCTTGAAGCCGTTTTGAGTCTTTGACTTTTTAAATAACTCCGTGTTTGTGTTTTTCAATCAAACGTAACATAGAGTTCATGCAAAATGGTTTTCCCTTAAATTTTCTAAGACTAACACTTGGCAGCTTGCATGTCAACAGATGGTAGCTAACATATATTCGACGGAACTTTCACATTTGTTGTTGGTTGTAAGTCGTGCTAGCAGAATTGTTTTGCCTGCTTTTACTCTAATGATTGTCGTTGAAACAAAAGTTGTGTAAACGAATTGTCCGTACACTGCATTGAAAAACTCACAAGCTCTTCGTACCCACACTGTGTGTAAGGAAAGGGGGGGCAGAGAGCGGTTACGGTACACCTTATGTTTCAGCACGACCTTGCACTGAAAGTTCGCACGGCAAGAATTTTCGATCACGGCTCACTCTAACCGATCAGGTTTTTGCGGTTAACCTTCTCCTGCACTCATTCTCAATAATCCTGCCTTCGACACTCTGAGGAGTCCATTTCACTGACGTTCTTCGTGTTTTCAATGATCTAAAAGTTAACCATTCGCTGATAATGAAGATTTTGCTCAATTTCTTGATAGACTACTGCATTAATATTTGCGACCGCTCAATTCCCAGCGATAGACATATGTCATGAATACCGGAGATATATAAACTGCAAACGCGGCCATCGGTGTGTGACCAGAGGAAATAGTTACTATTGTACGGGTAAGATATCACGCATTGTTTCGCTCTTTCATCCTGACTGTTCTAGTTGGTTGTGCCCTATAGGAACAAAGTAAAACAAAGGGAAATGTATATAGGTACTGATAAACGCCCGATAATGGCCTAAGTGACCAAAAACGTTCCTAATGTTTTTCTTTAAAAACGGCCATCCAAGATTATGTTTCTCACTTCAATACATACGGGATCCTCGTCAAGATTGTGGAAGTTATTGTTGGAAAATTTGCCTTCTCTTTTGTGGTATAGTGAAACAGGACACGGAATTCTCGAAGGAAATCTGTTGTACCATAGCAACGTACAGATGCATTAAATAAGGTTCTCTATGATGATTTACGTGTAAGCAATACTCACGACAGCTTTGCTGTTCTCAAAAGGTTAGTGGCACAATTCTTCCGGTACGTTTTTCCTCTTCATTCTTCTCGCACCCATCATCGATTCTTCTATTAATTCAAGCCAGCTCTTTACATGAAATAAATTAGATGTGTTCTCAGCCAAAAACTGGAGTTGTTGGCGCTATACTAAGATATTCTCATGAAATCACCCTTGCAAAGAAATATCTAAAAAGAAGTTTTTAAAAAGAAAGACGAATTTTGTCTACAATTCCCCATCTGACGAATAAAACGCTCGAAACGTTACTTTTCCGTATTTCTAATGGCGCAGTTTTACCTTTCAACTTTTTAGTTAATCGAATTTTACGTCTGAATTACTTAACAACGCACACAACAGTTTCTTGAGAAACTATCTAAACTACAAATTCAGTTTTTTCCACTACTTTTTACTAAATTTTCACCAATGTTCGAATTCTTTTCGCCATAAACAGTATAATGAGTGTTGGTAAATGAGCAACTACTCTTGGATAGCATTCCAATATGGAAGAAAAAAACTAGATGATAACTAACCCTTCAAGTCCTATTAATTTTGGTAAATTCTCCAGACCCCATACTTTACACAAAGGAAGTTGGGAGAATTTCATTTATTATATCTTCAGCAATTCTGCGCAGTGGCCGAGAGGTTAGCGTGTTCGACTCGTAGACTATAGGGTCGCGAGTTCGAGCCCCAATCAGATCACTCTGTTGTGTCCTCTAGTAAGACATTTGAGCTGAATTCATTACCGTCAATTCAGTTGTATAGATGAGTACCAATTCTGCTTGGGGCTAACCTGTGGTGGATTAAATAGTGTTCTATTCAGGGGAGTCAAAAACCCCCATCAGCTCTACACTACGGAAACCGGACATTAGCGCCGGCCTAATGAGCCACTTCGGTTTGGGAAAGGGTTTAGCGTTTTAGCTTTGCTCAATTTTCATTTTCTCAGAACTAATTTTTGTATTTCTTATTTGTTATGTAAGGCGAAATTAGAATTTATATTCGATTTGGGCTAAGAATGGTAAATATATAATGCAGTTTGGCGCTCTACAGGTAGTTCTTGAGTTGGTTTCACCCAACCTCTTCATTCATCAATGACTGCAAACGCATATTGTATTTGATAAGAATTATGAAAACAGCCTTTGCCAGAACCAACAGTCTTCTTAAGGCCACTTGGCTATTTATTTTTACTCTTCAAACAAAATGACTTTTGACACTTTTACTTTCAAGGAATTTTTCTCTCCTAGCCTAAAATCAAAATAGGGTTTCTCTAAAAGTGCAAGGAATGACACACAAATACATACAGACCTTAAGATGTAGTAGATAAATGTTAAGGATATGTGGGGCCAGTTTGAATGAGCATCATTAAAAACAAACTTTGCTTTTTATAGTTAGATGTTGGTATTCTACGTTTTGAAATGGTTTTGTTGTTTTGATGTGAATAGAACGACACGAATTTAGAACTGATTATGATGTTTTAAGGTGTAATGGTGTTGTTTCGTAGTATGATGTTTTCAAATTAAGATAATGTTTTTTGCATCGAGCAGTCTTGTCGCTTAGTGATATTTTTTTCCTACAAGATAAGCACGAGTCTATTCTTCGGCTTCGAATATCGATTGTATTTATATCAAAGGTCAGAACAGAAGCTCAAGTGAAAACAAACCTTACCGAAACTATACTTACTGCGGGCTGAGTAGATTTTTTCTTAAACCCTGGAAAATTTCTTAGAACTTTATTGAAAAAACTAAATTAGGTAAATGATGCATTTTTTTTTCAAGTAAAAGTTAAGGTTTTAATCTTTGCATTTCGGTATTACATTCAGTATAATAAATACAATTATAGATGAGATCTTTTTAGATGTATATTATTAATTCAAAATGTCGTTTGCCTATGTCCTAAATATCGCGTTTTTCGTCCTTTCCAAAATTCAAGTCATCATTTTTTCGGAAGGAGTATTGTCTTAGTATGGCTTAGCAATCAGGGTTTCGTTCAAACCAAGTTAGAGCTAGCGGCAAGTATTAAAGGGGCAATTTCCTGCCTTGAGAGACTAGGTTCTAGTGAGCGATGAGTTAATTTGTGTTGGCCTAACACGAAATCAAGGTGCGATCCTCGTACTCCACATTAACAGACCAACCCGAAATTGTGTCAGTGATCGAACACGTTCGAAGTAGACTAGATGGCTTAGTTTCCCATGGCGGGACGTTGCCGCTTAAGCAGTAAAAGCCTGAGGCAAGTTGCCTGAAGCGAGTATAGTCAAAGGTACTGAAGTAGATTTTATTAATTGCAACTTTAGAGAGAAGACAAGTTAACTATTCCTTCTTTCCATTTTCTTCTAGACATAGACGAGTGCGCCACCAGGCGGTATAACTGCCCCTCAAACACAAGATGTCAGAACAACAAAGGAGGTTACAGTTGTCAACCTATCCCAACAGGTACTGTGCCTAGCAAAGCTTTAAATATTTTGGCTGTTATATACTGATCTACTCATCCGTCAACCAATCAATCGCTTAGTTCATCATAAGAACAAATCATTTATTTTGGTTCTCCATTTGAGTCGGGTTGATCGAAAACCATAAAGCCTGAAAGGACACATTTGCGCGAATTTTGTACGAATTCTACAAAGAATGTTTTACTTCTTAGCTTCTTTAACCAAATTGGGAACAATGACAGTTCGACTTGAGTTTTGAATTAAGACTAATAGCTGTAACGACCCTTCCAAAATATTGCATGCATGCAGCATGCATGCATGCATTTTGGCCCCAGTGCATGCATCCTGCATGCATGCATGCAGATGCTCGCATATGGCCCCAGCATATGCATGCATGCAACATGCATGTGGCATACCTGCATTTTGGCCCCAGTGCATGCATGCATGCAAGTGCTCGCATTTGGGCCCAGAGTGCATGCACAAGCTTGCATGCATGCACAAGCTTGCATGCATGCACAAGCATGCGACATGCATGCAACATGCTCGCATTTACGACCCCAGTGCATGCGTGCATGCAAGTGCTCGCATTTGGGCTAAGAGAAAGGGCCCAGAGTGCATGCACAAGCATATATTTTGGTCCAAGCATACATGCATGTGCTCGCACAGCCATGAATAGCCTGAGTACCAAAACATGTTGTAACAAACTTAAATGCGCTAATTTTCACACGTATTGGATGATTGAAGGTTCAATCTCTGAGAATCATACCGACCTCTCCAACTACGCACAGTCGCTGAGTCCTCGAATCAGGTGTGCATAAAATTCATTCCTATTCTGATTTCAATTATCAAGAGATGTGTTTACTTGATGTGGTTGATCCTTTGTAATTTGCCAAATTCAAAGCAAATTAGCTATATGAACTAACAAGTTTAAGAAGCACATAGTATCAGGAAGGATAATGGATAGTTCTTCATTTTTTCTTGTTTCAATAAAATACAAACCAAAACTTCATGCAGTTTAAATGTTATCTGCATCATTTTGTATGCCCTCACCACATAATGTATTTTTGCTGGTGGGGCTGAATGTATTCCCAAATTCATAGTTTGTTTTGCAATAATTTTTGGAAATTAACGGAGCTCCTGAAACCCCTGAAAAAAGTTTAATTCTACTGATCGAGTGTCTGAATAGGGTTGCTATATAAAGAGAAACTTACATCAGAATGAGAAAAATTCCGGACTTTTATTTCCTTGACTAATTTCACATCTCTCCTTTAGATCATAGTTTCCTACTCCTTGAAAGTGACAGCAGGCCATGAGTTATTATTACTCAAAGTATAAGTTATAAGAAATTTCAAAGATGAATTGTCATTGTCGGATCTCTGAGGTTGTGTATTTTTGCCTAAATTAATTAAAGTAAATTAACATATGTCTGATATTTCAAAAGTTTCCAAGAAGTCCAGGGGATAGTCCCAAATTATTTACTCGGTTCAACTGCACTATAATTAGTCAATTGATTAATGTACCAGTAGATAAACTACAGATTTCATGTTTTAGCACTCACTGAGCCAATTGTTGTCTGATAAT
>JAOBAT010082474.1:5408-19156 GCA_026413305.1 Hydrozoanthus tunicans
ATTTAACTTTTCTCTATGTTTCCCTAAACGCTAACTATTACAAAGTTGCCTTTTTAAAGTGTATATATACCCATTTTGTTAAAACGGTTTTTGGAGCAGTTTTCCATATTCCGTTCCAAGTCAAATTAGAATTTTCAAAGGTTTGGTATTTGGCTATTTAACTTTTCTCTATGTTTCCCTAAACGCTAACTATTACAAAGTTGCCTTTTTAAAGTGTATATATACCCATTTTATTAAAACGGTTTTTGGAAGTGTTGTTTTTGTTTTGTTATAATAACTCTTTAAGTTGCTGAAATATTTCAAAAGATTTTGCAAATATGTATCTAGATAAGTTTTGAAGTCATAGGAGGTACTCACAAGCGGGGAGATCACAAAGCAACAAATACTTCTTAAAATACTAGAACGACGATCCTGAAACTTTGCATAATTGTTTAACAAAAGCACAACCACTTTACACAAAACTAAACACAAACACATGTTATAGATATAACTGTTGTTTTGTAATTCATCCCATTGGAATAGAGTCCTTGATATCACGTCATAACTTTGGTAATTTGCTTATTAAAAAGCTTAGTGTCTCAACAACCAAAAACGTTATCATCTATAATGAAATAAACGACTCTTTCCTTCTGTTTTGACCCATGGTACGGGGGCTATAAACATTATATAAAGATAAGTAAAATGGTTTATGTTGAGTTTAGAGGAGTCCTAGGCATTCTGTATTGTCTAACAACTTTAGCCTATAATTGAAAAATAAAGTGTTACATTTCTCGAATACTTTTTGTCTACAGAAGAGAAAGTGTTCAACTTGCCGGCCGTTGGAGGAGGCTTTGCTGGTGGAATTGTTGCGGTCATCATTCTTGTATCACTATTACTTTATAACTGGAGGAGGCGGAGAACAGGTAGGGGACATGCGCACTTTGTTCGGGTTGTGTTAAGTCTTGAGTGCATAAAATGATGGTAATAATAGTTTTACTACAGGGCAAATAACTAAATGCCGGGCGCAGATTGGCCAAAAATTGCTCCAACTAATAACTTTTCATACAAGACCAGAAAGTCAAATGACTGATTTGTCGCTAACGCGAGCGGCTAAAACTGAAGCAATGTGATAAATATCTTACTAATCTCGTTTTTTTGGTCTGTCGGGGAAAATGTTTGCCCTCGGTTTTTTGCACAGACGTCGTGTTGCGATGTGATCTGCGCAGTTCTGACCCTTTCTAAGCCCGGCTTGGTCGTTTCAGGTTGGTGTCCACGGCGCCTTTCATTCTGTACCTTGTTTGCAATATTTAACAACACATTTTTCCAATTATCGAACCAATTAAGGTGCCTGAACACTTTAATTATTAGACGTGCTGTCGAGTCCTTGGGTAACTCATTCTCATTCCAGATCTCGTTAATGAAGAAATGCAAGATACTGACTGTTATCTCTCATCTTGCCTTGAAAGCCACTGCCGGGGTGTGTTTTACCATTATTCGGACTTTTCAGTGAATCACGAACCCCATGTGTATCGGTAATGCTGGGTTTTCGGCAAATTCTGGTTAGCGACATAGCTCTAAGTAATGGATATTTTTTTCATTGCTGCTCGCAGTATATTGTAAAACTCTTCTTTCGTCTCTTCACTTGAGTTTGTGGGAGCGTAACATCTATTTGGAATTAAATGCGGCAGTTTTAATTCTAACTGAGATGGAGCCCCATTCCCTTAGGCTGTTATTTGCTCGTCTAAATGACGATAGTCCCACTTCCTGTTCGTGGTGCTGATGTACTGATCCCCCTGAGTAGAGTATTTTCGCCAGTTGTCATGATTTTCTTACCACAACCAATCATCCACGTTTCACTGACACACAGAATGTCCAGGTTGAGTCTGCGCATCTCAGATACGACTTGTGCACACTTTCCTATATCATGCAAGCATGGTCCTACGTTCCACTACCCAATCTTCACGCAGGGTCAGAGCAGTTTCAACTGCTGTTTAGATGTCAATCGTTGCATTTCAAGGCGATCTAATCAAACAGGTTTTTTTCTAATACTACTAGTTTCCGTTTCCGCAGTGCTTCTTTTTTCACGGAATGGGGTCATAGCCCCATGCCCAACCCCCTACCTGGAGCGACAGTTGGTTTTTGTTAGAGTATTCCTCCTCCTAGGATGCTGCCTTATCCAACTCGGGTTTGTAATCGTAGTTGTCCTTCTCCAAGATAGGCTGTATTCCGAGACTACGAGCAACATCTACCCGGAGCTGCTGGTTTTAAGGCGTCAGCGTCTCGCCTTCACACCCCCAGGAACAGCCAAACGCAGCCCCATGACGTGCGCATTTTGTGAAGGAACTTGGTTAGGGGAGGTTTTGTTTTACACTGACCATTGCAGAAAAATTTTTCAAGAGATAGGAGTTCATCCCTAGCCAAACTTCTGGGCCACTACTAAGCCAGTTCGGGCCCCAGGGTTAACTGTAGTTTCTGTTGCTTAGAAATGCTATATATCATCATTTCTTAGGAGCGTGCTGGCAGCTGACATCTATTTCAACTTTCTAGGAGTCGCTATAAATGTGGAACTCGCAGAAACCCTAAGGTGTGTACATGTGAACCATTCTACAAGCGTGACTACTGCACTATTAGTTTTAAAAAAGATATTATTCATACCTTAGTCCAGAATCTCAATATACCAACTTGATTTCGACAAGAACCTTCATTGTAAAAATATACGACGTTATTTGTTAAAACCGATGCAAGTACACAAGGCGTGTATCGATCGATTATGCGGTTGATGTGCACAGAGATTTATCTTCTCATTGGGAACTGATGATTTAGCTTAAGTGCAAACTTGAAGCTTACAAGAAGGTGAAGTAAATGCAAGCTGTTTATCGTAGTACTTGTTTAGCTTCGACTATGAGGGGCTTAAAAAGTACGCGATAAAAAGTTAACAAACAAGGCATCATCTTTCCAGCCCTAGTGATCCATTGGAGTTTCCTCGCAGTCAACTGTTTATGGTGGAAGAGATTGGAAAGGGAGCGTTTGGAGAGGTTTGGAAGGCCGTGGCACACGGAATCGGAGGCATCGAGGGAAAAACTACTGTAGCAGTGAAAAGATCGAAGAAAAGCAGTAAGTACATTTTGTTTCTTGTTTCTGGTTTTATGAAGTAACAGCAATTTTGTTATTTTAACACCCTAGTAGTATATTTCTTATTCTTTGTCAAAGAGACAAACTAAACCAACCTACTCTCATTGGCTAAGAGCGGTAAAATTACTTAGTAGCTCTGTGCAAAAGTTTTTTTTTTCCTGAAATTATACTCTAAGAAAGTGCCAATGATCTTTCTCTTTTTTTGTTTTCTTAACCAAAAGAACGTTGTCTTAGAAGTAACCTTTCCGGAAAATTCTTTTGATTGGAAATTTTAAACAACAAAAATTATCGCCGTTTTGGAATACAAAATGCTAGAGTCAAGGCGACGAAGGTTAAGGACGTGACATCATATGACGTAGATTAAGTGAAGTGTCGCAGCTTGATTTTCTCTATTTTTTCTTCTTCTTTGAAACCTTCCTCCTCCGACAGAATTGTTTTTATTTAATGCAAAAAGGCGGCCATTTCTTAATCTACGTCACAGTAAGCCTGTCACCCTTATGATCAGCGACAAAGTTTTACGAAAAAAACATTTAAAAGATTCGCATTTTGGCCAAATAAAATAGTATTTCGGAGATGTTCACTTAAAAAACGTACTTTTAGATAAGAAAACATAAATAGAAGGTTACGGGCTTTTTAACTTGAAAACATTATGAGCTCACTTCAAGGACCTCTCAAAGAAGTAAATGGGAACGTTTCAATGGGAACGAAGTAAAAATACTGCCCAAAACGAAGTAACTGCGCATGACAAGTAACTAGATGGTGTGATCGTAGGTGATGAGCTATGTTCTGTGGTGGAAAAACAAACTTGATTGAGAACCAAATGTAAATCGCATTCAGTTTGTCCTCTGATGTTGTTCTTTGCCCTCTCCCCCCGAAAAAATTCCCTATTCAAACATATTTTCGACAAATTTTGAAAAAGAAAATGATGTCTTGTAACTAAAACAAACTTCTTTTGCCCTAATTCAATCATTTCTCGCTCGATTGGACCCTCACAAATCAATTTATAAATTTGAAATGAAAGAAGTTTTTTGCAGCTGGCTTTCCTTTGCCGTTGAGTCGTTTTTTGCAAAATCTTTCTCTTGCCCGCTATTTTTCCATGATTTAATTAGATGAATGTTTCATGTAAACAATAAGGTAGTCAAGATGTTTGTTCGTCCATTTTGGGATATATCGGTTGTAGAAATTTTTAAATCGCAATTAGTTTTAACAGTGTGCTGTTGTGAAAGCATCTAATATACGGGTTCCAATCCAAAATTAAAACTGATAGCTTAACTCTCCTAGTTAACTCAAATTTTTCCTAGTGTTAAAACACAATTTCACGTGAAATATGCTCTTCGCAGCATTCAATAACGTGTTTTTCCTTGAAGTGCCTATGAAATGAAAAATTTTATTAGTCCGAGTTCGGCTCAAGTTCATCTAAAGATTATGGATTGGCCACAGATTTTCAAAAAATGCAAATTTGCCAACAAAATGCATGATCAGTTGAAAACATTAATTAAGAACCATCAAAGATTTTGACCATTTTTTTTCACCACTATTCCTTTTTTAGGAAGGTCTATCCACTAAGGTAATAAACATTTTCACTTATTAGGCAATTAATTGATTACTAAGTATAAACACATTTGAATGTAGTAAACATTAATGTACGGGGTTAGCGTGATACTTAAATCGAACTATTTTTACACCGCATGGAAGTTTATCAAAAGCTAGGTTAATTGTTCTTCACCTGAAATAAACACCCTGGGCGTTATGTTGCTGCAGATATTGCTGGTCACGAGACTATTCAACACGAGATAGAGCAAGCGAAGTCTTTAAACTTCGAAAAACATCCTAATGTTTGTAGCTTCCTTGGGTACATCACTACATCTGGTAAGAAACCTTTATTCATTATATAGAAATGAGTGTGAATTTTACGGTAAAATATGCAACTCGTAGATTTTATGTACGAAACTACATATCCGGGCTACGAGTGACATGTTTTCCGTATCCTCACTATTGAAAATATCGCGCGCGTCCCGCTCATTTCGGCGTAAACAAACACTCATACCTAAACAACAGAAAAAATCCTAGACGCTGGCGCTAACACATGAGGTTTATCTTCAAGTGGAAAAAAGATATTTCATGAGTGAGCGAAGCGAATAATGATATAATGCTATGGAACTATTAAGTTATTTTTTAAAACACATGTAACTTCCTTGGTTGTATAACTGCATCTGATAAGAAATCCTAATATCTGTAGTTTCCTTGATTGCAGCATTACATCTTATAGACATCTTAAAGTCTTTAGTCTTGTTGTTTGTATCACAGTACTAGTAAGAAATCGTGTTGTTTGTAGTTTCTTTGTTGTGTTACTGTCCTGTTAAGAAATCTATACATCTCTAGCTTCCTTGATTGAATCTTATGGACATCCTAAAGTCCTTAGTCTTTTTGGTTGTATCACAGTACTGCTAAGACATCGTGTTGTTTCTAGCTTTCTTGGTTGTATTACTGTTCTTAATGTCCGTAACCTTTGCTTGATTTTATCACTGCGGCTGGTAAAACATCTCTAAAAGTGACTTTCTGAAAACGCAGAACCGTTGTCGTGCATCTTGGAGTTTGCGATGCACGGTGATCTTCTGGGCGTGTTGAGAAGCTACAGGGAAAAACATAAAAATGCCGACGGAGTCTTTGATCCCGAGCAGGTGGCGTTGTACGACCTCGTGAACTTCTGCATTCAAATCACATCAGGAATGGAGTTTCTGCACTCCAAAGGGGTATGCACTTTCTAGCAACAGATAATTATGTAGCGTTCCTTACCCCCTTTGTTTGGGAGGGGGGGAATTAACCCACAGAGGATACTCTCATAGTGGAAGCATAGATCACATGTATCGAAGGGCTGTTAATACTTTGTTAACAGAGAACGAATGTTGTTTGTTAACGTGTTGGAAAATGGAAAACGATAAGAACATTTGTAAACCACTATACGTTCGAGCCCCTCTAAAGGAAACTAATGTCTAAATTCCTTCATTAAGGAAAACAAATCTGGCATTTGTTAGATATCTACAGAATAACCACCGCCTTCTATATATATCCCCCTTCCCTCTTCCCCCCCTCCCTGGGTTTTCCAGAGAACGTGTTGTAGCTACTACTACTATGAGTCAATGCAACATATAAACATATAAATTCGAGTGGGGCCTTACAACTGGAACGGGATAAGGGATTTCTTGTTAATGCTGTAGATCAGCGACACTTGGATTATATCCCGTTCCAGTGGTAAGGCCTCACTCGAATTTATATGTCGTATTCACTCATATGCCACTGAAGGACAACACTCTATAATTATTTCTAGGCTCGGGCCCAGCCTTACTGTCCATAAATTCCATGACCAAACTCCCAGCTGGCCCCGTAGCTCAGTTGGTTAGAGCGACGTAGATCTATTTCGTAGGTCGTGGTTTCGAATCCCACCGAGGTCAGAGATTTTTTCTCTTTACTTGTGTGGGTTTATGAGAATCCTTGTTAATGTAGTAGTAGATCAGCGACACTTGGATTATATCCCGTTCCAGTGGTAAGGTAAGGCCTCACTCGAATTTATATGTTATGCTATTATTATTGTTATAACAGATCATCCATCGTGACCTTGCAGCACGTAATGTGCTTGTAGCCGAAGGGTTCGTCTGCAAGATAACTGACTTTGGACTGTCAGTCGCAAGGGAACAGTATGGATATGCCTACCAAACCCGGAAGGTAACGCATTCTGATCTTGTCACTTGGGGCCATAAACATTTAACGATGACTAAGGCTTGACTATTTTACTAAGCAGTAAGTTCACCTTGTGCAAGAATCAATGTTGTCAGTTTTTTTGTTTCTTTACCTCACTACCCTAAAAACAAACAAAAACACCAGTGAGTTCCTTGTAAACTGGAAAGGAACAAAAGTAAAATGAAAAGGTTTTATAAGATCTTGAGACTGGACCAAAATGTAAGAGATTCTCGACTTTCATGAACCATTTCTGGTCTAACATAACTTCATTTTCACGAGATCTATCGCGTACTACTGGACAAATCGGCATACAGTCCAATAGAACCTAATTGCTTAATAACAAATGATGTACACTTTGTTTATCAAGGGACAATTACCCATCAAGTGGTCAGCGCCAGAGATCCTTTACGAAACAGGCTTCAAAGTATCAGCTAAGATTGATGTGTAAGTAATTTCTACAGTCTTCGTTACTTCTGGTAGTCAGGAAATCCTAAAGCTGTACAATCGTATTATGGCTTACGGTTCAATGTCCTTACGCCAAGGTCTAACTGTTTGCAAAGACATCACCTTTCCTCAGTTGTTCCAAGACTCTTAATGAAGGTCCATATAATACCATACGAAAACCTTTATCTCGAGAGGGAAAAAAACATGTTGACCTGCAGGGAGTTTTCTAACACAAGACCTTCTTAAGACTAAAAGTAATAACAATAGTCCTATATATCTAGTCAATTCTTACAATAACCAAAAAAATATTAGAAGCGCTAGCCACAATAGAGTCGAAAACGACGCGCAAAGCAGCAAAGATCCTCAAGATGTTTAACAGAGTTTGGCACCAGAAATTGAACCCTCTCCCCCATCCCGACAGATTGGCGTCTTACCGACAAGGCTAACCAGGCGTGGGTTTAAGCGCACATTACAAACCGTGAAACAGAATTGTATATCTTGTAGTTTAATTTGCTTATCATTCTTTACGATAGGAGAAATATGTTCCTTGTGGTTTATCCATTTCCACTACTTTCTCAAGATTTGATTAAGGATGTATAACTTATTCGTAACTTCTCAGTCTCAGTCAGTGCTACCAGCATCCACTTTCTCCTTACGTTACGCAAATTAAGTTGGACATTTGGTGGAGAGAAACTGAGACTTGATCAAACAAAGCAAATTACAATTACAGAGAAAAAAAAAAGTAAAATTAGTCAGGAGAATCCAGCAATTAGTTAGGAAAATTCACCTGTACAAATGGGACTGAAAGGGTTACAGTCGACGTCGTAATTTGATGGCATCAGGTAAACAGGCACATTAACATAACAAACAATAGATGGATAGGAAACAAGCGAGAAGCCTAACGCGACGCTGTTATTGTACCGTTTTAGTTTCATTAAGAGTAAGACGCGTTCGCGTAGTCTTAGGATCCAAGAACACTTCGTGCCCTGAAGAAAAACACTTGTGAGCTAGGCTCTTGTGTTTGAAATATAGTAAACATTCAGCTTTGTGCGTTTTAAAAAGGCTTTTAGGTTTTCCTTCCCTCCTTTAGTTTGTGTCGTTTTAGTTTATAGTCTTCACTACTCTGGGTGGTCAAAAATCCTACGGTCTAGCGTTCTTATCCTTAAACATGAGAATCCAGTATAAAACGGCCGATTCGAGGGGTTTCTCACGTTCAGTTGCCAATCTTCCGCCGTCGAAGTAACATCTATCAAGGTCCGTGCTCTCTGCCAGTTGTGGCGCGCTTTTTGATTCGCGTTTTATTTGTATTTATATAGTTTCACAATTTCAAAATAAAGCAATCAATCTACAGTTGTGTAAGGCTCATTCTTGCTTCTGAGCCTTGCCATGACAAAATTCGGCTGATTTTAATTTTATTAGTGTTACAACTATGAATTTTAATTCCTGAAGCAAAGTTTCACCTGGAAAACAACAAAAAAATTCGGGCCTCGATTGAAGTTGTTAATTTGTCAAATTTGGTCTTGGCTTTGGTCGGGGCGGGCATAACCCTTTTATACTGGAACCTCGTGTTTAAAGATTCGGCCGGGAGTCGAACCCGGGCCTCCCACAAAAAAGACTCGCGCCTTACAACCGGGCTAAGTATGTTCTTCTCGTTTACTCTTTTCATTCTTCGTTTCTTCCAGTTGGTCGTACGGAATCCTGATGTATGAGGTGTTTACCATCGGTAAGTTTTGTCCTCTTTGTTGTCATCAACAACATTCTCACCATAATCAGCATAAGCTTTGTCATCGCCTTCATTGTTATTATCATCATTGTTATAATAAAAAAACTCGTATCATCATCGGTTAGTAATATTATTGTCATTGCAATTGTCACTGTTGTAGCAAAGAACATTGTCACTGTCATCAGCACCAGCATTATTATCGCCTTCATCATTGTTGTAATCAAGAAACATTCTCATCATCAGCAACAGCATTGTCATCGCCATCAGCATTGTTATTGTCATTATCAAAAATATAGCCTTCACCACCATTTTAAGACGAACTCTTAAAGTTTCAACAAGCCCCCTGACTCTGTGACCTTCTTCTGACTCTAATGGACTGTTAAGTCTATACTAAAGTTCTTTTCTAGCTTGTGAGTTTTTACCGTTTATTTGGCTTTGTTAGACATCTGTGAGAGACATGATCTTCTTTTGAAGTTTGATGGGCTTTGTCACGAAGCTGCTGTTTTGAATGAATTGAACTGCATGTTCATGGTCGTGGTCAGCGACTATCCAGTTAGACTTAACATGCTTTTTGTTTGTTCTCTCTACGAGGAGGAGCTCCGTACGAAGAATGGCCCCTCTGCCGACTTCTCCTAGAGCTTCAAAGGAACAATTACCGCCTGCCAAAGCCACCGCATGTCAGCGATTCTCTGTAAGGGTTTACCAATTGAGAGAAACCCAGTTGCCCAGCAACTATTCAGACTCATACTGGCAATCAGAGGGGCATGGGCCCCATTCCCGTTAAGGAGGGGGAAAGGAAGGAAAAGAAGCAATCTTTTGCAAATGTTTATCCAAACTGCAAAAACTTTCGCATCATCTTTTTGCCATAAGAATATATTGACCCTAGCAGTTAGAATAACAGAATCAAGATTCCTACAGAATCAAGTTAAATTACATAGAGACTTTGACCGGTGATCAGAAAGTCGTTGGTTCCGTTTTCTCTCGGGCAAAAGTGATCTTGTGACAATAAGAATTATTTTTCAACTTCATAGACTTTTTCCCAACATTTCCTAAGAAATCTCTTTTTTGTTGAACTTGTTACTGTGACGCTAACACATCTTCAAAAAAAAAAACGGTTCTAACCCTTTTCCAGGCCATCGACAGATTAAATGTGTCCAGTACTAGTCAAACTCTTTTTAAAAGCCTAGGAATATTTACCATGGCAGCTGGATACTTGGACCTTGTGTCCTTTTGCAGTGGCCTGGCTGTGCAATGCTAACAAGCTCAAAAGAGAGCGAAACAGCTGTTCACTGCTCCCGCTTCGTTGTCAACTAAGCTGCACTTTCTTGGTTAAGTTTATTGTATTGCAAATCATTCTAGGCTTGCCCAAAGAGCCAGAGACGACAACAACAACAACAAACTTGTTGACGAACTTAAATGATGGAGATTTCGGGTTCAAGGTATATGTTGATGACTAGACACGAGCCATTTTCTCTGGAATAGATGATGTGTGGAAGAGTATTTCCGTTTTAACCACGTTGTGCGAACATCGTAGCAACAAAGTCCCATATTTACAATGTGGTGACTGAGGTTTAAAGGGACCTACAATTATAGGCTTCTAGATACCGAGGCCCTTGTACTTCATTATTTGTTTGAGAAGTATAACTGTTACTTTTGAACTCCTCTCCTAGGTACAACATCATGTTATCGTGTTGGAAAAACAACCCAGCGGAACGGCCATTGTTTCAGCAGATTTACAGCGAGTTGGTTGACTTACAGCACTCGGTAAGCGGTCGAACCAGCTAGACCTCAGTCAAGCGTAGGTCATCGCAGGGCCGTACCAAGGGCAGGGTTTAAGTCCAGGGACTTAGGAACCTCCTCCCTTTTTTCAACGTTTTGTTTTCTTTTTTTTCGGGGGTGGAAGCGGAATCTTGAATCATGAATCACGGCTAAAAAAAGTGAAGGAATCATGAATCACACCATCTCGCGGGTTGTGAATCAAGAATCATGGACAAAAAATAAACGAATCATGAATCTTGAAATTTTGTCACATGAATCATGAATAAATTCTATAACTGAATCATAAATCATTGGTCGAAAAATATCTGGGAATAACGAATTATCATCCTGAAAAGATTCCGCTTCCACCCCCAGATTTTTAATACGAAGTTCTGTCGATTATGCAATACATAAAAGCATGTATCGGCCACAACTTTTATGAAGGATATATCACAAGACTCCATGGTGTATCTTAGGGAAGAGTAACTTATCAAGTCTATGATCTACTTCTTGGAACCTCGTGACTTGTTATACCCGTATGGTGTATTTATCTGTGTAGTGTATCGGTGTGTGCGTCCTTGGATCATTCGGTAAGAACTCTAACTGCCAACCGTGAGGCCCCGGGTTCGATTCCCGGTCTTGCCAAGGATTGAACATTTGTGCGGCTTTCTTTCGCCTTGGACAGGGACGTTAAGCCGTTGTTCTGTTCTCCTGAATATGGTCTAGAGGACTTAAAAGAACCGAATTAAAATTTGTCGATAAGAGTAATAGTAGGGTTGGGTTGTTTGGTTGACTTAGCAAAGCAGTGCAACCTAGTTGAGTGTCAATAAACCACTATTGTCATTATTAGATCTAGCTAGATGGCAGATAAAAAAAAAAACAACAACAGCTAGGCGGAGAACCATAACTAGCTCTGGGTGTAATTATCACTAGAGGTAACCAGAGGTTATTAAATGCGGGCGAAACACGTTTTCTTATCTTTCTTTCGTTGTACTTTTTATAATTACTGGGCTACCTGTACTTTGCTTTTTGGCTTATGTTTATTGGTCGATTTTGGCTGAACAAAATTGAAGCAAGAGTTGAGATGTTTCGTGAAAAATAGGTTGCGTGCTCCTCTTGTCGCCCGCGATTAACAAGTAGTCAAAATTACAAAAGAAACCTTTCAGAAAATTAATATGTGTTCCCTGTTTGTTCTTCATCTTAGCGTGCGCGTCGTCCAAAGACCGAAAGCCTCACTTTCTCCAGTAGTAGTAATGGTACTTTTCGGAACGTGAGGAACCGATCGTGATCCGATGACCATATTTCACGTGTACAGAATGCAGAGCATGCCATATTTGTCTAATCAGGCCATATTTGTCGAAAAATCACGTGTAAGCTTTTCTTCTCCGAATGTCGAGTATTTATCAATTGAATTTGGCTGATCAAATTTGAAGCAGGAGTTGAGATCTTTCGTGCAAAATAGGTTGCGTGCTCCTCTTGCATTGTTGCCTGCAATTATTATTATTATTATATTATTATTAATTTATTATTATTATTATTATCTTTATTATAATTATTATTATTATTACTACTAATATTACTTACTATTATAATTGTTATCATCTGAATGTGCAATTTTCTTACAGGAATATCTTTGCATCGATAATGTGAGTACGAGCACAAACGAGCCACATTATGTAAATGCAGGTTTCCTTCCTGCAACGACAGCCGCTGACCATTCTGATCCCTCACTCAAGCCATCATCTGCTGAAGAAAAAGAGGACTGTGGCTCTTCAAATGAAAAGAGTTGTGAAACTACTGAAAAAACTAAACACTAAAGCCGCGGTGCGAACTATTTGTGGTTTGAGAAAATTTACAGAAACTATATATTCTAAGTGTTTTAGCCAAGCTTTTATTGTACTGAAATACAGCTGCATAAAAAACCGCCGATAAAAGCCTAATTTAAGAACCTGTCAAGCTAAAATTTTCATTTTAAACCCCTTTTTCACAAGAACCTATTTAGCCTAAAATTTTCAATAGGTTCTTGTTTTAGAAAAATAAAGGCTCAGATAAAAAGAACCAACAAAATAGTCTAGGTTTCAGTCATTAAGATTCAATCAATGAACTAAGAAGTTTTGACATTTACTGACATACACAACCTCGTTCCCGTGCTCAAAGCCCTTGGAACGAGGTTGCAGACATGCATGTGAATCTTTGTAAAAGTAAGATTAATTTACTATATGTAGACAAATAGCAGGAAAAAGGGTCTTGTGGAACTAACAGGAATCGAATGCTTAAAGAGCGAATCCAACTACTTCAAGCATGCCTCTGTCAATGGACTAGATCAATTAAAGGGTGGATTAGGAATTAAGCAATACTTTGGAAAAAACTAGCTTTAAAAAAAAACAAGAAAAAACTGCACTGATAATACGGGCCTGCGTTAAAGCCAAAAGTTCGAGTTTTTCTGTTTAAAAACTCGGCCTACGGCATTTTGCGTGAACACTGTGTTTTTGCTCAATTCAGTCTCTCTAGTCTAGCTATCATTTGAACTTAGCTTGAAGTGCTATATATCCTACTATGTGTGTGGTCAGTGAAAAAAAACAATTCAGCATAGTAATATAGCGTGAAGTTAAAGCGAAACTAAAGCCAATTCAGTTATTATTTGATTAAGTTCCAATAAAGTCTTGAAAGTCTTAAATCTATTTAGTTAGCAAATTTGAGTTGCCAAGCATTGTGCAGGCATTGTTAATAGTCTATGTAATGGAATTTCAGAATTTCCAGCGTTGAGCCTTATGGGGATTTTTTAAAATTGTTGCACGCGCTGCCTTTGCCCTAACATCTGCAAACGGACGCCAGTCTCTCGGTCTCTTATCGAGGGACTTAAAAGAACCCACAACACTTGTCGACAAAGAGTAGGTTGATCCCGGTGTTGTGGTCTGTCTCTTCTACTAACTGAGGGCAACTCTTAGGAAAATAGTTGTGAGCCGTGTAGAGC
>JAOBAT010082485.1:0-19145 GCA_026413305.1 Hydrozoanthus tunicans
CCCCCCCCCCCCCCCCCCCCCCCCCCCCCCCCCCCCCCCCCCCCCCCCCCCCCCCCCCCCCCCCCCCCCCCCGCTTTCTCCAGAATTATGGGTGGGGTTATACCGCTTGACCTTCACTATCCTGAACCTGTTTTAAACTTTTTTTTTTGGTTCCCTATATTAAGCTAGCAACTCCAATTCCCAATAAGCTGATTACATTGTTTACATTACAACCAACATTCTCAAGTCAAACTGAGTTCGATAGAGTGTACTTTCGGAGAAATTAGCATTTTAAAACTCCAAGATTTACAGTAATTGTATGGAGTTGAGGCAACGGCTTGTCACAAAGCCATAAAATCTGTGTAATACAGCAACTTTGGAAGCCTCGTTTCTCTCGGAGTATTCTGTGTATCGAGCTAAAACTTTCAATGATTTTTCATTTTGCGCTATCGAATTTGGACTCATTTTGTCTCGATGTTGAAGTTCGATTAATGTTAATGAGGCAAGTATAAAAAATGACGTCAGTGATACTGAAATCCGCCTATCCTGTCCTGAACTAACCCTGGAAAAACAATCACTACGTACATTCTTAGATTAGAGTACAAAATTATAAAAAGAACTTTTTTTCTTTTTTTTTTTTCATGTACCTTTGCTCTGCCCAGTATTAAAATTAAACTACAAGTACTATAATTGTAAAAATGGTAGAGTGTTGAATACAAGTAAATAGGTTGTTGTTAATATATTCTTATTTATTCGAGCAGCGATAATTCAGCCCATTTCGAATCGTTGCAACCTGTTCTAAACAGTTTCTAAATATTGCACAACTTGTAAGACCTGTTTTAACCAAAAACTTTCGTAGTTTATATATATACAACCTGTTCTAGACTGAATGGAATAAAAACCATGCCCTGAACAGTATGTGATTACTCCTCCCCTCCAGGGCAACTCTCTAGTGACTGTTTTTTTTTTTTTTTTTTCTTGAGAAAACTGGTTCGAATTGTGAAATAACTGAGGTTCGTTAAGCGATATATACTATTACACTGTGATTTAACCTCTATTTAAGAGACTGGAAAAGACATTATTCTATTTAGTGTAGATATCAGCCGGTATCATGGTCAACTGCATGAAAATGCTAAGAATGGCCAGAGACTTCGTCAAGTAACCTCTAAGAGTAGAATAATGTGTACTGTTGCGTCGAACACATAGCTCGTTTTTTGTTCAGTCTAGATCTTTACATTCAGTGTTGAAATAAATTTGTTCCAGTTGTTACCGTCATTTTTGTCTTAATCGCGTTAAGTTTCTTTACTCCAACGCTGTTTTCAATAGCGTGTTAATTTACCATAAAAAGGTATCTATGTATGCAAATCCGAGAAATGTTTTTCTTTCGGCGTTCGGGAAGATGCTAATATTCACGGTGCAGTATTTCATGAGAGCCGTTATTCTTTCCCGGAAAAAAATTCCTACTTGGAAATTGGCTCAACGTATAACCAATACAGAGCTGAAGAACCGCGACCAGTTGACCCAAACAGAAAAAGAAAAAAAGAAAAGAAAAGAAAAAAAAAAAACGTTTGCGAGGCGGCTGGTGTACGGACGACCGCTGGACCAAGTTTCTTTCTTGGGGGCGGAGCTGTAGGTGTGAAGCGAAGGCTTTATCTGCTGAACTAAAACAACGCGGGCTCGAACAGTATTCGAAAACACTTTTTAAAAACATGGCGTTCTGGTCTCGTGGTCTCTGTAAAACGTTGGAATACAAAGTTTGGCTGTCTGCTAGACCGTTGGTAAGTCCATGTTATTTTGTATTTTAGTATGTTTTTATTCTATTCATAAGAAGCAAAGTCTATTAAGTCAGTTGCTTCGAATGGCTCGCCATGGAAGCTGATAAAACTCGAAGATTGTCCATGATTACACCAGTCGGACACGTTAGAAATTTTACGAAAAGTTTTTTTTTTTTGCGGTTGACTAGATTACACAAGTTTTCTTGTATAATTTTGTTGATACGTGTGTATAGTGAAGGAGTCTTCTTTTAGTCATGTTTTAGGTTTTTAAGGTAAAGACAAACGCCTATAAAGGATTCTTTGTTGCCAAGTACCTCTATAATACTATATGCAGGCAGCTGTGTTATTTTGGATATCACGTGTATTGCTCACAAATTGCGTGACTTCGGGCGAGGGTTTTTTGAAAAAGTAATTTTATAAGAGGCATTAGAATAACTTGTTTTTTCTCTACCAATTTGATGAGCTTCAAACTCGTAGCTGGACATCAAATTGCCAACATGTGTCTTTCTTCTTGACATTGCTAACCCTAGTAATGTTGTCACCCGGCCAACGAGATTGTTCATTTTGGATGATCACTTATCATTTGTTTTTCACTTTTAAGTTTTTACCTTATTGAGTGTTTGGGTAAACATTCTGTAAGATGAGTCCCTCTATCAGTTTTAATAATTACACAATGTTGCTTTGGATTTTTTTAAGAGTTGAGTTATGGTTAGGTTTCCCTGTTAAACTGGTTGTTTATTGTTTTCATATTAACTGGTATTATTTATTTAATGCTGTCTGGATCATTTACCATATTTAAACCAGTTTGTAATCACCAATCCTAAAAAACTCACCAAAATACTTTGTTTGAAAACAACCATTATTATTATTATTCATTTGACTGAATTAATTCCAGAATTGGATTTTACTATATGAAGGGCCAACACAACACAGTATTGAATAACTATGTATATTTTTTGAGTTGCTCTGTTTTTACTTGACTTTAGCTCAAATTGTTTCCCACTAGTTTATAAATGATGTTGTTATGAAAACTCTCACAGAGAAATGGATGTCTGCCTGTAGCAGAACTTATTAGAGCTGGCAACTATAAGTTAGACTCAGTGAAACTCGTTTGACCTGTACTAGATGAAACCTGTCTAGAAACACGCGCGATGCTGTTTTATTCCCATATTACAAATTTGGTAATTTAGCATTACTGTATATTAAATTATTTTGTGAAAAAGCCTGCTGTTAAGTCCTGTGTGCATCAGAAGACAAACTTAGTTTTTTTCCAAGTTCTCAATTGGACAAAATGCAAGTCAAATTATTGAAAGTTTAAGCAAAGTGAGTATCAAAATTCTTTTTATGAAAGCCCATCCTACTTTTGATGGTGATAGTGTCATGTCCTTTCCAGACCAGTATGAAGTTACAAGGAAGTTAAAAATTATATCATAGTTATATCAGTTCAGTGGTGGTTTAGAATATATATTAACTTGTATCTGGTGGTTGTGCCACCTGCATGTAATGCAGCCATACAGTAATTGGTTAGTAAGCCACTTGTAAGATGTGTTGGCATATTATGATTACTTGGAACAGTCGAGGCCCACTGGTCAGTCATTGAGTACTTTGTTTTGCCCATAAATTACTTCATAGTTAACAAATCTCAATACATCTCAGTTAACCCTCTTTATTGTTTAAAAAAACTGTATTTATGTATTGGAATGGAGGGTCAAGAAGTTGAATATCATATCTTATTGTTGTTTTAAAAGAATCCTCATCTGTACACTGTGCTTGGTCACAAACAAAACTTGTTTAATTTGTAAGATTTTTTTTCATATGTTGCTCAAATTTGATAATTCTGTGAATGTAAATCTTACACCAAGAAACTAAGTTTCTATGGTTTGAGTTATTTTTCAGCAAACTGCCATTTTGAAGTATGATCAATAAAAAACATGTTTTGGTTGTAGTTCCAGACCCCCTCCCATTCATTATTGTTGCATTTGTCAAGAGTGCATCAGAACTGGCCAGCACTGAAACCAAAACAAAGATCGAAATAAATCATTTGATTTCAATATGTACATGCATAAGCAGAACAAATTTCTTGGAGACAAAGAAATGATTTTTAATTGATTTTTTTACATCTGAGAGTTCCTTCAAGATAAAAAGGTCACGCTGTGCCTGACCTTTTTAGCATTTTTAAAGAGTTTGTTTTGTTGGGTAAACTAATGGTTTTTAAGCTTGATTAAGACTGTGTTTCCCCTTTGTTCTGTTTTGTTCTTTTAAAAGGCAGCCACATACATGTTTTCTACCAGCTCTGTTGTGAAGTCGGCGAAGTTTTTCGACAGTGCTGAAGAAGCAGTAAAAGATATTCCCAGTGGGGCAAAACTACTTGTTGGAGGTATTATTTTCTTCTAGATATGTAATTTTATTATTTCTCTAGAAAAAGCTAAAAATGTGTTTTAATTACAGACTACAAGTTTTAAATGTGGAGTCATTTTTTTATTTGCTATTGAAGGTTTTGGACTCTGTGGGATTCCAGAAAATCTCATTGATGGACTGATAAAGTCAGGAATTCAGCAGCTAACCTGTGTAAGCAATAATGCTGGGTGAGTGCTTTAGAGTTAAAATTTACATTAATTTTTTGATAGAGGTTTCACTATAAAAAGCTAAATTAGTAATTTAAATATATTTTAAAACAAAGTTCATCATGGCTTTAACATTACATCATTATTACTAATAGGTAAATAAATAATGCAGTTTACTACATGCAGGGCTTCTGGAGTTTTGCAATTTGTGCAATTTCATGAAATTGACTCCAAATTATTACCTTTTTCCTTGTATTATTGTGATTCATGAAAAACTGGTCCTTAAGACAAAAAATGCTTTTTTTATTTCCTATGTCATATGAAACAAAAGTTACATTTATACTAAACTATTGTTGTTTGTGCTCTCGTGATAACGATAGTTGTTCTTGACAAAACTTTGGTCAATGTATAGGAGGTGATGCGATAGCAGCATAACAGTGTTTACACTTCGTGCTAATTTTTACATCTTACTTATTTCTTTTCTTTACTCTAGAGTGGATGACTTTGGCCTTGGTCTTCTCCTACAAAACCGCCAGGTAAGATATTATTTGCACGAAATTGCAATTTTAAGTTTTTCTTTTGGCTGAACATTTGTTACACATGAAACTAGCTATGCATAATACTCTTATTGCACCCTCCTTCAGTTTTAACACACATGACACTAGAAAAAGTCTAACGAGTATGTACAAGAGGTACATCTACTGAAAATAATAACAAGAAAAGCAAAACAGTGCCTGACAATGTTTGGCAAATGGAGAAAGCGAAGATATGCGTTGCTGTTTAGGAGAAGAAGCTGGTACTAATTTGCACAGCCAGGTTCATGCAAAGTGTCTTGCTCAAGAACACAATACAGTGGTCTGACTGGGGCTCAAACTCGTGACCCTAGGATTACGAGTCGAACACGCTAGTGGTTGACTTATTGAAAATTTCATACATCTGACTCAGTTTACATTGGTGTTATAACTGGAGCTGTCCATAATATTGTGTCCATCGTTGTGTTCCATACAAGCAGCCTAAATTTCCAGCTTTTTAGTTACAGGTAATACATCATACTTATAATAACTGGCATTGTTATATAAGGTGGAATAAAAAGAGCCTTTAATCTTCAAATGATTTACTTTGGAGTTAGTTACTTTTTAAGACAAAGTTTTTCAATACAGATAAAACGCATGATTTCATCATATGTCGGAGAGAATGCCGAGTTTGAGCGACAATACCTTACTGGTGAACTTGAAGTTGAATTAACTCCCCAAGGAACTCTTGCTGAACGCATCCGAGCTGGTGGGGCAGGTGTCCCAGCATTTTTCACAAGGACTGGTTACGGTACATTGATCCACAAGGGTGGGGCACCCATAAAATATGACAAGAACGGCAACATCGTTATTGCAAGTCAGCCTAGACAGGTCTGTTACCATTCAACACCAGTTCACAAAATTGCTCTTACTAGTATTTTGCATTGATACGTACTTTTCATCTTTACAGTCTGTCAGATAATGTTAACATCAGCCTTCAAAACAATTATATAGTCAATCACAACACAGGCAATTATTGAAATCTAGCGATCTTTAGACCCTTTAAAAGGCCGTCACACAATAGACGTTTTATTTTCCAAAGGAACCCGATTTTTCAATCGCCTGTGGGAGACAGTTACAAACAAAAATTGGACACGATTGTTTGTCATGAAGGAAGATCAGACATTGTCAGCCAATGTGAGGCAGCGACCTTTTGTATTTTGTTTCAAATAGTTTGTGCATAAGCTAGTGAGAAGCAATATCGCAAGTTCTGCAACTAGCCTGCGAGCCGGCACATTTTTTGGGGAGAAAAGAGAAAAATAAGGAGAAAAATAAGTGAGCTGGCTTGTAGGCTAGTGAAATGTTGCTCCGGCACTGGAGCGATAAAAACCTCTCGAAAAATCGGTTACTGTGTGGTAAACGACAATCAAATCATATTAATATCTGACAAAAATTGTGGTCCTTGAGACAAAAAAATCGTCTAGTGTGTGGCAGTCTTACAGGTCGTCATCGGTTCATTTTACTCTCCCGGTGAGGGGAACATTTCGTTTCTAGTACAATTTACGGTCCGCACGATTCATCCCCAATCCCGATTGCTTCGGGATTGTGGATTTGTGCGGGACAAACAAAACAAATCCCTAAAAAGTCCCTAAAACAAATTAGGGACTTTGCTTTAAAAAAATCAATTTGTTGTCTGCTTACAATCCGTTTACTATCTCTAATTACCTCGTAACCTGAATCCGTTTAGAATCTGTTTACTGTTCGTTTCGGCTATCCGTTTGCAATCCGATTATAGTCCATTTGCCACCCTTTTACTATCCGTTTACTGTCCGTTTATGAAAGCGATTAGTCAAACGTTTAAAGGGGTTTCTCGTTTGTTTAAACCTTCTACTCATCAATTTTTAACACTTTACAGAATTTAGTGATACGATTAGCCTGTCCGTGATCACTTGTCTTGTGGTTCAATTTAAATTTTTGACATGATTTAGTTTACTGGTTGCTTGTCTTGTGATTCATTTAAATTTTTGATGATGATGTACATAGGATCCTTCTTGACCAGATCCTACTTCTTTGATATTCCAAACCGGCTACGTCTGAGCGTTGAAGTCCTGCAGCAGAGCTTGAATAATAATTATATCTTTTTATATTTCCAAGTAGCCAGCTTCATGGCAACCAGAGCTTTAGTAGCCGCATTTGAACAATGTGCATGTAGTTCGTACCACGTCTATATTGTAGCTCTGCACGCAAGGGTTATTGCATTTGTTTCCAGAATAGTTTGCCCAAGAAAGAACTGAGATATGCTTCTTCTTCCTTCATCATAAGTTTTTTTTCGTGTTTCGTTAAGAGTGAACAGTTTTGCGTCTTGACTTCCAAGGTGTGCAAGAAGAACAAACTCAAGCGGCACTTTCCCAACCATGCGCAGTGCGTGTAGCGTGGCGGGCCACCTGTAGGTCTTACAAACATAATGGTTGTCGAAGGTTGTTCATAAATGTTTTCAGTTTTTCCATTGTATCCTGGGCGATAGGATTCTGTGATATTTGTAATACCGGATCCCCGCCAAAACAGTGGGATAAACACACTGCGCATGGTTGTGAAAATGCCTAATAAGGTTAGCGTCGACTGTTTTCTTGGCATCTCAGTTTTCTTATGCCTTGGCTTTGTTTTTAAGATTTATTTGTAATAAACAAAAGAACATAGCTACATAAGTGTGTTACCGTTTTTAGTGATACATGAATGGCTACACGATGCAACACTGCATGCAATGTTGCGCGCAATGGAAGAATTGCATGGTGTGATCACCTCTGCAAAAGTGCAGCACCCAACGCACGTACGATACGCGAAGTAGAAACTGGTCCTAATCTTACAACATTGTAAGCAACGATTTCACCGTGTGGCAACAATAGTTCAAATATGCATGGTGTGTGCATTGTTGCATCGTGTAGCAGTACAAACTAGTAAATCTTGTTTTCCTACCGTCTGCAAAATCAGGTTGGAGAGTTTAATGGACGGCACTACATCATGGAAGAAGCGATCACAGGTGACTTTGCTTTGGTCAAAGCATGGAAAGCCGACAAAGTTGGAAATCTCACTTTTAGGTAATACGCTTAACCTTAAGACAAGGGAAAAACTGATGTTTAAAATTATCTCTGTTGTTAGCAGCTGTAGCAGACGTTGTTAACAGAGAGACAAAGCAAGATAAGTCTTTGTGCTCAGCTGATCGATTGACATGCACGAGAACAAAAACACGACACATTATCGAAAAATGCACTTACTCTTATCCATGTCCATTGGCTTTCCTTGAAAACCTTTCTCTTTTCTTTTCCTTTTGCTTTCAGTTTCAGTTTCGGTTTTAGTCGCCATAGAATAATGGTTTAAAGATAATCGATGATAAGTTTAAATATATAGTATGGCGAGGATGTCTGATTAGAAGCTGTGAGGCTTGTATGAGGATATCACACCTCCTCTTTTCTTAATAGATGTATGTACTGAGATCAGTATGTGACACGATGTGCTATATTTTAACATTATTCAGAAACCAAATATGATTTGAGTTTTTTGGTAAAAGAAGAATATGAAACACTTTGTTTCAATTTCTTTTTCAAGGAATTGAAAATTTTGGGACCTTGATAAATTAAGGAATGTTGCCGAAGATTGGTTCTTGACCTGGGTATATGAAATAGTTTACTTGACCTTTTTGGCCTTTTTCCTTTCCTTTCCTTTGTTTTCTTTGCCTCGCTTCGCCTCGTATGCCTCGTTTTTTATTTTCTTGTAATGTTGCTACTCATACAACTTCTTGATACCCACTGTAACGATAAACCAATAACTAACTGTGAAATTGCCGTTTATCAGTTTCTAAAAAGGGGTGTACAACTCGTTTTGAGGCCAGAGAAATGTACATGCCAATTTTGAATTACACACAGTTTAGGAATCTTGCTGATGAACATAATTATGTGTTTTTTATTTTCATCTGTAATCATTTGATTGTGTTTCTTTTTATAGGAAAACAGCCAGAAATTTTAACCAGCCAATGGCAAAAGCCGCAAAGATCACAATTGCTGAGGTATCAGTAAAACGTTTTCTCTTTCACAAATATAAGAAAAGCATGTTCACAGCCATTGTTTTTTTAGAAGAGATGATTTTTCATTTAAAAGATAGTTTGTTTTTGTGATTGCAAAACTTAACAAAAACAAAAACCAACAGCATTTCATTTTACATACTGACTGGCTTTAAAGTCTTTAAGATTGTTAAAAGCACGCAGGTTACAATCAAAAATGCCAAAAAAACAGTTTAAATCATCAAAATCTATTTAAACACGGGTATTTAAACTGTAAACAATGAAATTTATATCGTGCTCAAGTAAAACATATTCACAGATAAACTACGCCGTGATAGAATAAACTGTATTATTAAATTTTCAAACTCGAATATTGCGATTCGCGCGTTCTGATTGGTTCATTCCATCTCGGTTATCAGCTCATATTCGGAGTTCACCAAATATGGAAACTGACTTTAGCGTTTGCAAAGCCAAAAAATAGGTTCTGAATTAAATGTATCTGCTATTTTTAAGTATGGAAGAGTTTAGAAAACTAATTAAATTTAATAAAACAATTATTCCACTATTCCGCTACGCGCCTCGTCGGCTATTTACCATCTCATATCCAACGCGCGCTCTTGGAATAATTGTTAACTATGCCAAGCGTGACAGGTTACTTTCATTCTGGGGCGACTGTTTCTTAGGCTTGACCGAATAATGGGTGATTCTCTTTTACCCCAATGTTCAATACAAGGGGACTGATACCGAGTCGTGCTATTGTGTTCTAACTAAAGGTTGAGGAGGTTGTGGAAGTTGGGGAAATCCCACCTGAGGATATTCACTTACCGGGCGTCTACGTTCATAGAATTCTTCAAGGAGGCCAATGGCAAAAAAGAATTGAGGTAAAGAGAAGCTCCGGCCTATTATGGTTCTATTTGCTGCAATACTGAACCTGGTTACAGTGTTTATGTTACTCCGTGAACTCCCTGTAGACATCCAGGAATTTACTTCACTTTTAAGAACGTTTACATAATAAGTATAAAAAAATTCTAATACAATTTTTGTGGCTTTGCTTGATAAGCTCTGCCATGCTGGGCGATGTAAATAAATAAATAAATAAGTAAATGAATAAATAAATGGGTAACCATCCGCACGTCGTCCAGGCACCCTAGGATATATAAGCACTTGCTTGCGATTACAGTAGTTCAGGCGGTAAAGGCGAGGGTCAGACATTCCTTTATCCTGAATTCACAGAGCAACAACGACTGCCAATTGTTTGGTTTTTGTAAAAGCGTCTGTACTTTTTGTTTCTGCCTTGCGCAGTCAATCTCAACTCCGCCTCACCATTCGAGCCCTGGGTCTAAGGACTATGGAACTACGGACTATGAAAGTTAAATGGCTTTTACAGTTCAACGCCCTAACTCCTCTTCACCTTTTACTACCAATTTTTACTGTTTTTTTTCTTTTAATTGATTCGGACCATCTTTTATCCTGCAGAGGTTGAAGATCACTAAAGACGAAACCGGGGAGACTAAACCTAAATCTGAGGCTGCGAAAATGAGAGAAAAAATTATTCAAAGAGCTGCTAAAGAGTTTAAGGACGGCATGTATGGTATCCTTGTGTAAAGCCTTCTATAAATAAGAAGTACATTGGGGGTAGTGATCATGGTATTAGAGACCTTAGGATCCTAAAACCAGGGTAAGGACGAGGTCCAGTTTAGGTTTAATCAATCACCGAGCAAGTGCAGGGTCGGCAAATTTTAGAGCTTGCCTTCCTTCGATTGTTGCCGACATAAAATTATTTTCACGTGAAATTTGTCTTCACCAAAAACAGTTTCTGAGGACAAGCTTGTAGTGTAGCCTACGCATGTGCCATTAAAACTCGTCCTTTTCCTAGCCCCGGATCAAATGGTCTTTAGTGATGATGAAAAGTAAAGTACAATGACTTTATGAAAATGATGATTATCATCGATAGTATTGTTTATGATATTAGCTAGCTTTAGGCAAATGACGGCGAGGGGAAGTGGGCGGGGCTTAGAAAGTAGCAAGAGGTTGATAGGAGTGACGTCTTTGTGATTCATCGACATATGATTGTAGATGTATCAGTATTTATTATAACGTGATAATGATATCAATGGTGCCCGTGGCAGTAGTTTTGATCATGTTATTAGATGTTAAAACTAGTAATAGCTAAAGCCATAACGTCACCAAGGTAATCTCCCGCTGTGATTGGCAGGTTGCCAAAACTCTTGCTGCGATTGGTTCACACGCATTTATTTGTTACCTTACACTACATCACCTTACCTTGCAACCATAATATTTATTTTCGTACGTGCAACGGCTCTGTAATCTGTCACCTCATCAGCCCAGGTTCTGCCCCTTGGCAGACTCGATGGCAGTTATTTTCAATATTATCGACACTTGAACTGTTTACTGTAGTTATGCGAACATGGAATTTTGTAAAGCCTTGACCTGTTACAGTAAACCTTGGCATTGGAATGCCGATGTTAGCAAGTAACTACATCCCAGATGGGATGGTTATTAAACTGCAGAGCGAGAATGGCGTTTTAGGGCTCGTAAGTGGAATCATGATATTATAGACTGTTAGTTCATTACTTCCTGGAGCACCTAATTACCCTTACGTTCCTTCTGGAAAGAAAAAATTGTTTATATTGTTTTTTTACAGGGGATCAAACTAAGAAAATTTTCAGAAATCTTGGTTCACGACCGCGTTTACAGGGGACTCAGTTGTGACGTCGTTCCCGACTTGTAATATAGAGCAAATGATCAGATCTTTTCTAAACACAAAGGGGCAAAAGAACAGAAAACTGTATGAATAATTGGAATCTATTTCTGAATCAAAAATCTCTCATTTATTCCATTCCATCTTGCTGTGTTTTGATCCAGAGAAGTCCGGGTACGATGTCATCACCCAGTCCGGGTTGATTCCCGCCCGGACCCTCACTCAGGGTCTTGGAATAACTGAAGAGAGGTGCCGGCTTTGCTCTAACATTTGCAAACGGAAAGATTTTCGCGTCGTCTCGGATAAGGACGTTAATGGCAGTCCATGGGTGGCAGACCTCGATAGGGGACATCGAGTCCTATTGACTGTTTTCCCATGACTCTCTGAGTTAAGATATCAAACAACAAACGACAATGAGAAACCCCTGTAATTCAACCTCTTGCTGTATTTGTCGGCCATACACTACATTACTCTTGTGTTTTACTTCTTAGGGACCTTATCCGAGAGAAGGAGAACAAGATCCTGACTTAATCAACGCAGGTAATGTTTTGTTTCCATGATGATACTAAGGGACAACTTAAAGATTGCAAGCTTGAATTGGTATCAGCTCTCAAGGCTACCATGGCTTTTCTAACGTTAAAACATAAAGTGGATGTGTTTTGGTGATCTGATATTTACATGTTAATCTTTCATATATTCGGACAACGATTTGCCGTTATCCTGCGGATACGTTGGAGCTGGAAACAATGATAATAGTGGAATAATCCACGAGTTAGTTCGTGTTACGAATACCGCGTTTTGTAAAGTGGATGAGTTTTTATTATCTGATAAATACACTTTAAGAGTTTGTGAAGAACTATAACGAGGGTGACCGACTCTAGTCTTGTCCCAAGTTGACCCCAAGCAATTCTTTTGCTACCTTTGATAAAGGTTTGTGAGGAGGTCCATTGAGGCTGTCAGATGCCATTTTACCTATTGCGGTTAGCGGTTTGTTTCTCACTGAATGGTTAAAGATAGGCACTGAACTGCTGAATCTATTATATACTTTGCCGTTGTCCCACGGATAGGTTAGACCTAGAAACAATAATTGTCAATAAGGATCCATGAGTTAATCGTGTTAGGAATACCACGTTTTATAGCACTAAACACAGCTTGGCCTGTTTTCACAGGAAAAGAGACAGTGACAGTAATACCTGGCAGCTCATACTTTTCCAGCGATGACTCATTCGCAATGATCAGAGGGTTTGTTGAAATGTTTTCCCACAGTAGCTTATTACCTTGTAATTGAAATATTCTCCAATGATGAAAATCATATTAAATGAATTGACGTTGTGGTGTGTTCAACTTGTTAAGTCTGTTTGTACAAATTGTGGTTATAGAAATACTCTGAAGTTTTTCTCCTTTGGTTGTCATCTTACACTAATACTCATTAGAATTCAACTAGAATTTATCGGAAAATCAGTGCCAAACAAGAAAAAAAAACTTTTAGATTTGTTCTCAACGCTTTGCAGGATTTCGTATAAAAAATGTTGATTTTAGATTTCAGTTCCCCTTTAACCTGTACCATTTGATGCAAGCGTTATTGCATCTTTGTTTTGGACTCCCAGCAGCATCTATGCCCGTCCATGTAACCTAAAAAGCTTTACTTGACGATAGGGCTTTGTGCTATAATCTAGTCTTAATGCCATATGTTCGAGAATGTACACAAATGACAGTATAGTCAAACCTCCCTAAGACAGACACCTTCGGGACCGGCCTTAATGCCCGTCGTAGAGAACTGTCCGTCTTGTAGAGACTTAAAATACGGTTAAAGAATACACGAGGGACCAAGATTTGGTGTCCATCTTTAGAGGTTCAACGTTACTGATAATTTTTTCTATGTTAGGTAATTGTACAACAATTTTGAGTCTTGGACTCTCTTTTGCCATCAGCCTGGAAAATCTGTTACAAATTTTATACCATTAACAGTCTCGTTGCAAATATCTCATGTTTGTATTCTTACTAACGCAACTTCTTTATTTTCAGAGGACATATTGACCTGACGATTCTTGGCGCCATGCAGGTGTCCCAGTATGGAGATATTGCAAATTGGATGATACCGGTAAACCATGACAGTAGGAATCCAGTGGTCTGCTGTGATAGTTTAACCTAACTGGTTATCGTTTCGTTAAGGCTGTTACACACTAGACGAATTTTAGTCTTCTTGTCTGGTATACATCTGGTTTGATCGTAGCTCATCACACACTAACCAAAAGCGCCCAAATCACGTTGCACGACGTGTTTTTCACTTGTCACATGCTTGCTATTTCGCTTCTCACTGGCCAAGCGCAAAGTTGTTTAGACAGATTATCAGTCACTGCCACACACTAGCCGACAATGTCTGATATAAGACATTTTCTTAACCAGCTTGTCAGATCTTCCTTCATGACAAAAAGCCCTGTCTTATTTTTGTCTAAAACTGCCACACGCAAACGATTTTTCATGATCTCTGCCTCCCTTTACTGAGAGCCCCGCCGGTTCAAATCTCCGTTCATTCAAGGGCTGACTACAGTAAACATACGTATAAAAGAAGATATGTTTTAGAGGTTCAGACTCGGCCTGATTGTGTTCTTAAGGTTCTAAGAAGCCAGAATAATGATAACATTAATGATAATGATAACGGTAACGGTAACGATAACGATAACGATAACGGTAACGGTAACGATAACGATAACGATAATGATATTGATAATGATATTGATAATGATGATGATAATGATAAGGACAATAATAATGACAGTAATAATAATAAAAATAATAACAATGACAACAAATACTAATAATGATAATATTGCACGAGATGGCCTCATTACCAAAGGTGGTTTTCATCAGGGACCTCAATGGTAATACTAATAATTAAATTAGCTCTCATTAACTAAAATCACAAGATCCGTGCAAAATATAAAATCGGCTAAAACTAAAAAGTATTATTTACCTGTCCTTAGAATATTGCTTCTTGAATATGATTTTTATCATACTTTTCAGCACACTTGATACTAACTGGTAGGGAATTCCATTTCTTGATAAGTATAACTCCAGTGAAACAAACTGAGCTGTGGTCTTTGAAATTATTAGAAATAAACAGTATCTAACCCAGTAACTTTTGCCATTCAGCTTTTTATGTTAGAACATTTTCCATTTTTCAGGTTGAATGTGTTCTTGTATGTTTGGTATTTTTTGACCAAATTCAGGCTGAGTGTACTTAATGATCCACTTGTTCAGTTCATGTGCTTCTGATCTGCTGGGGAAATTCTGATCATTTTTAAAACGCATTTGAGCGTACCTAAAGGAAGGGCGCTTTATTTAAGTGTGTCACCTTACGTTTGTAAATAAACTGTGATTTTTTTTTTACCAGGGAAAAATGGTAAAGGGTATGGGCGGTGCCATGGACCTGGTCTCCAGTAAATCAAGAGTTGTAGTGACCATGGAGCATTGTGCTAAGGTATGGTTTCTGGAAATTTCTTGGAAGTTCATGTGTTTGTTTGTTCGTGGGGGGGGGGGGGGTTGGGGAGGAGGGAGGAAGGAGGGGGATTCGGGTAGGAGGAGGTACGTGTGTAAGTTGTAGAGAGGGAGGAGGGGGTTGAGGTGAGGTGAGGAAGGCAGTAAAACGTGGCTTTAGTGTCTGTGTGTGCAAATTAATGAGCTTTCAGCTGGCGAAACGATTGGGTTTTCTTTGTAAAAAGATAGGTGAAGGGTGGTTTGAAAAGATATAGATCAAGGAACGAAAATTAATCCATGCTGCGTGTCGTCAAACGCAGTGACCAGACACTCAGGTCCATTTTAGAGTACTGCTGTTCTTCCTCCCTCCCAGGAACCTGAGAATAGTATTTACCAAAAAAACGATCTCCATTTTCGCAAGCTCTGGTTGGCTCCTGTAACTCGCGATATCATCAAGACTATTGATTGATTTAGAATCGGTAGTCGAAACTTTCATGTTAAAAATTTTTAAAGAATGCATTTTATTGTTTCTTTGAAAATAAGTGCGTATTTATTCCAATGTTTTGATGAATACTGAAACAACTATCCCCCTCGGGATCGGTACCTGGCGCTAGGTATCTAAATGATGACAGGTATTGTTGTTTGTGTTTGATAACATACAGAAGGATCGTTTTATTTCTTTATACTCATTTTCTAAAAGACTTTAGCAGTAACTGTTATGTTGCTACTTTCACCTTAATGAATTCCACCGTAATGTTGTTGCAGGGAGACAAGCACAAGATCCTTGAGGAGTGCACGCTTCCTTTGACAGGAGTCAACTGCGTGGACAGAATCATCACCGAAAAGGTAAAAAAAAAACGTGGAGAGAAGACGAAAACTTTAGAAGGATACGAGTTTATGAGACTCACAGTTTAGGATTGTATGTTACAGTGAGTAAGAGGCATCAAGTTTATTCATGTGTAATTTCCATTTTCTTGTTCAGTTTACCTTCACTGTTTTCTTCAGCAATTTGTTAGATGAGCATCTAAGATTTTTAAGGATCAGGTAGAACTGCGTTATAACACTGGTCTAGTTTAGCTATTATAACAATTTCCTGATTCTAATTTGTGCATGCTCTATGGGAGATGCTCTCATGCGCACAGAGTTCTGAGCTGCAGAAAGTGTTCTTTTGGTAACCAGGTGGCGTTCAGGATAAGAATCACTTCCTTAACTAAGGAGTTTGTGTTCTAATTGTTTAGAGAAATAGTCAGAAAGAACATAGCTTTTAACATTTTCTGATTTCGATATCGCCCAAGTGTACATTAAGCCACAAAAAATTTAGGCCGATGAAAGTTTTCCACAATAAAACACTTATCAAACGGTAACCTGAAACTTGAATGTATAGTTGAAGGAGTTATTTATTAATTGTAATAATCAAGTTTATATTAGGAGGCTCTTTTACTAAAAGTGATTTTCAGAAAGAACCTAGAACAGATTATGAAAGTAAAACACAACATTTCAAAAAAAAAACTACGTGCAAGAACTACGTATTACACAATATTGGTTCACAAGTTGAAATCTCAGAAAAAATTCTGAGTCACTTATGAGAATCGAACCCACAACCATCTCATTACCGGTCAGATGCTCTACCCACTGAGCTACAGAGACTCACACGGGGAGCCGAGCCACTGGTTAAGTTTTTGTCTATTCCCGTTTGACATACGTCTCGCAAACTGCTCGCTCGATATGTCCGATAGTACGTTGATACTATCTCTTATTTTCAAGTGGTAGTCTTAAACTTGGATATACAGTTGAAGGAATTATTGAAGCTTAGAAAAAATTCTTAATCACTGACGGGAATCGAACCCGCAACCCTCTGATTACCGATAATAGAAGCTAGTGACTGAGCCAGTGACTCAGAATTTTTTCTTAACTTTCAACTTGTAAATCAACTAATTTCTTCAACAATAACATACTTTTAAGTACAAGTTCCACGTTATTGTTCTGTGTTTTGGTTTTCCCTTCGGTGTGAATTAAATGGGATGGATGGGCGATTTTCACCCAAATATTCCTTGCAACTCGTCTGAGTTGAGGAACGGTTTTAAAAAGTTATGTAACCATCTCTCCCCAACATGCAGTGCGTGTTTGATGTTGATCGAGAGCGAGGATTGACGCTTGTGGAACTGACCCCAGGAGTTTCTATACAAGATGTCCAAGTCACGACTGGCTGTCAATTTGCTGTAAGTCGTAGCTTCAATTCCTATTTAAAGAAATAAAAATTTTCAGTCATCCAGTTGGAATATAAAAAAATGCAATAAAAAATCTCTTACTGGATAAAGTTAGAACGTCGGATACAGCGGTATTACGTGACAGTGCGGCATTTGCATGCTGAAGGCCATGGGATATGGCCGAAACGTCGCGTCTCCGACGTTCTAACTTTATCCAGTAAGAGATTTTTAATTGCATTATTTTATAGTTCCTATTTCTTAAAAAAACTTTTTTTATTTTGTAATTACTGTCTACATTTGTAATTGTATCCTGGCTAAAAGCGATCCCTAAGAGCTGAACTTTATCCATAATTTTGAATAAAAGACACAAACTTTTTGCAGTTTCTTCGAGTTGGATACACAAAACTTGGGTTGCTGTAAGCATTCTCCCCACCACTATCGGCATAAACAACCGCTTACATGGTTTTTTGCGCCTGCGATGGCTAACAAGAAAATTTAAGAAAAAACCATCTATTACCCGACGTTTCATGCCAACCAATAGAAAAAGTAACTAAACAATTACACTTAGCTCAGTTTTCAGGTTAGCCACAATTGTTTGGTTTTTTTTTTCATTTCAGTTCAAAATCCCTTAATGGGTGCTAATTTTTCTCCTTGTCAAAAAATCTGGAGCTGGGAGTTTTGTGTCTGACTTCTTCCCTACACACTAAGCCGATGTTATAATGTCAACTGCAATGGGATACTGACTGATATCAAAATGATAAATTTAGTGTCCCCGCCCCCACCGGTAGAGATACGATTTTTATCAACACGTGTGGTGATACCAGTTTGCAGCCAATGAACTTCGAGTAATTTCGCGCACTTATGAAATTTGCAAATGAGGTTACACAGCAGTTTATATAGTAAACTACTGCGCTCACTCATATTTCGCCATTTGAAGCTGAAATTCGTAATTTCGCGCGGCCATGTGATATCCTCTATTAAATCGACCTTTGTTTAATTGTAGGTTTCTCCAGACCTAAAAGAAATGGAAATTTAACAATGGGAGAAGCTGTTTATTTCATTGAACACGAAAGTTTTATATAATCCTTGACTAAATGTGATGTAAATTTAAGTTCAGTTTAAAGTAATGTGTGGTCGTGTATCACAAATAGTGTCCTTTAAGTTATACTGTAGAACTGCTTTAAAGCCGAGTATAGCTGTGACTATAAATACCAATTTTCTGGAAGAAAACGGTTAGTTGATTGTTACCAATGATCAACGGATTGCCAAGTCGTTTAGTCTGGTGAAAACGAGATCAGTAATAGAACCATAATCTTAAGTATAGTTTTGAACGAAGCTCTTTTTAGTACTATATTTTGAAAAAGAAAAACAAATTAAGGGACGGTCTCTAAATATGGGTTTCATCACCTTAGCATAATAAATGCTCTCTACTGACATGGCATTCTGGGGCAAATGATTGTAATTAAGCTTTAACGGCGCAGTGGGTCGAGCGGTTAGCGTGTTTAACTAGTAATCCTAGGTTCGCGAGTTCCATACCCTTATAGACCCCTGTGTCGTGTCCTTGAACAAGACACTTACTCGATATGTCCCAGTTGACTCAGCTGTATAAATAAGTACCAGTTGGGGGATAACTCGTGATGGATTAGTCGTTCCTGTCCAGGAGGAGTCAAAGACTCTCATCCGCTCAGCACTACGAAACCAGAGATAAGCACCAGTCCCACGGGCAACCGTAGGCTCAAGAATAGATTTAGTTCAAGTTGGAATGTCAGGCTTTCAAATGATCCTACTTTTCCTACTATTTCCTACTTTTTTGACCCTTCTCCTAGTATTCCTACTTTTGTCTTGAAATTCCTAC
>JAOBAT010082507.1:0-19139 GCA_026413305.1 Hydrozoanthus tunicans
TTTCGGCAAATAGATGCGATATGAGAATCGAATTTCAACTTATTATCTAATGTTACGCCCAGTAGCTTTATCTCACTTATCTCGCCACGTTTCCCAGCACCAGAGCTTGATATTTATCCTTATTTGCTATTATACCATTCTGTTGAAACCACTGTATAGTGTTAGTCAGGTCTAGTTTTATACCGTCTTCTAATTACGAAGAAATCACGCCATCTCGTTGCCTTGCCAAAATTTCGTAAACAACGCGCCGAGTTTCTCTGGCAAATCTCGTTGTAAACAAGACGACGATCGACGACGAGTTTTGGCAACACGACGAGAAAGCGTGATTTCTTCGCAACTTCTGGCACGCGTACGCGTAATATGACGAATGGGAAAAAAACTGTACTCGTTGTTGAATCTGAAGCTCCCTGATATTGTTAACTATACAGACACCGACAAGAAACAAGGAACTTTCTTTTTACTGAAAAAATCATATCTTCATCGCGCACGCAGTGAAGATAATATTTTCATTTTTCACATGAGAGGACATTGGTCTCGCCATGGTTATTAACAGAGTAGCCAATTAGAAGAAAGCTTCCCGCTCAGGCGTGCGGCCAGTAGTTCTTTTGAGGTAATTCCCCAGTTTGGCATTGCGCATCTTTGCTGCGCATATTAGAAATTTTATAATGTTTACACATTTTTGTCATACTCTAGTGAATGTTGAGCTCTCGAAGACATATCAGAAAAGATAATGCAAAAAAGTAGTTTTCTTCATAATATATGGGGCTTTTTGTTTTACTCGTTCCAGTCTCCCCTCGGAAATGGGAAAAGGCACATGTTTTGCAAGTTTTCATAGAATTTCTCCTAAACAAGATTGGGTACCCCACATTGGTTACCCCACATACCCCATTGGTTTGTGTTATTTCTTTTCTGTATTTTTCCTAAATTCAAAGCTGTTTGTAAGAAAGCAAAGCAGAAAAATATGCATTTTATGTGAGACTTTGCTCTACTAAGATTTACTTAAAAAGCATTCGTAATTTGAAAATGATTAATGATGAAGACAATCTGAGCGTCGAAACAGTTAAAGGCAAGTCAACGATCGGTTTTGTAGTGGTTTACTCGGTTTTGCGAAGAAAAGTTAGGTAGATTCAATGTAGAAACGCTAACTTAATTGATATCGATAGTGGAAATTATCAGTTACCTTTGTGAAAAGAGTGCATTGCCTTTCAGGGTGATTTCGATGACAGCTGCAAACGCAATTGGAAGCAATGTTCTTGGAAGAATCTTAATTCCAATATAAATGACGGTCAGATAGTAGTAAGTTTATTTTATAGCTAGGGACGCTTACAACTTGGTTGTCGCCATGTGTTACTAGCCATGTACTGTCAATTTTGTTTCTAATCTTTCACTTATGATTCATCGAAAGGGCGGGAAACAGGCCAGGGTGCACGTGACTTACCGTAAACGCTCTAATAAGCCCCTGGGGACTTATTTTGTTTTCGGACCTTGCAGACGGGGGACTTATTAATTAGAGAGGTGGGCTTATAATAGAAAGGGGGGGGGGAGGGCTTATTTAAAATTAATTTGTCATAGCAAAGACAGAAACATATCATGACGTCCAGTTACCAAACACGTTTGATAGCAACTAGTAACTTTGTTCTTCTGGCGTTTAAATAAAAAATTTAAAGAGATATAACCGTTGGCAAAATGTGTTTTCAATACAGGACGCCTTGCTTTTTAGGTTCATCATTTTAACGATGAGAAGGGTGAGGGGAGAGGGGAGGGAGGGGGGAACTTATTAGAGAGGTGGGCCTTATTTCAAATTTGAAACTCTTGACGGGGGCCTTAATAGAGAAAGGGGCTTATTAGAGAAAGGGGAACATAAGAGAAAGGGTTCTTACTAGAGCAAGGGGCCTATTAGAGACAAAGGTTTATAAAAGAGAGGGGTTTATTAGAGAGGGAACCTATTAGAGAAAGGGGCTTATTTGGGAGAGGGGTTTAGGCTTATTAGAGAAAGGGGGCTAATTAGAGAAAAGGGATTATTAGAGAGGGAGACTTATTAGAGAAAAGGGGGCTTATTAAAGAGAGGGGGCTTATTAGAGAGATGGGGCTTATTAGAGAGATTACATAACAAACCTATTGAAAAAAGAACAAGCGAAAAAACAACTTGGGCTTGTTTCGACCGTTCGTAAAAGGCCAATTTTTAGTGCTTTACTTACTTCAACGGCCTATATGAATAAGCAACAAAGAATCTATTATACATTTATTGTGCCACTGTGTATGTCTCACTGTGGGGCGGTTGAATCAAGTAGGTAATAAACAAGTTTTTTTAATACTACAGAGCTGTCCGTTTCACAAGAAAGGATCTGCTACATATCTGCGCGTGGTTTGGACCGGTAGCTTGAGGCAAACGACCAATTCGAAGTGCAGGCGTTGGTTCTTCACGTTTAACGGTAATGAGTGCTCCGTCCCCAATGCCATTGACGGAGTACATGCACCGAGTATCAATATCCTTCGCGTATCAACAATTGAGGGACACTGTGGCAGTATTGCACTGTTCTGATTTGTAATTGCACTGTTTAATTTGGAATTAACAAAGAGGCCCTCGTCCAATCAGATTGCAGTAGTTTTTCTATGCATATTATTAATGGAAGGACTCAATCAAATGCTTCATGTTTGTAATATTCCGTTAGACAAACCAATCTTTGTATGTGAATTTGTTCGTTTCTGGCACTTATCGATCATCTTCCAATTAGGCAATAAAACGCATTTTCCGTGCCCCGTAAATTTTTTGTTGCACGGATGGGGGGGAAGGGGGCGGGGGTGTTGGGAGAATTGAAAAAAAAATTGAAAATCTCGAGCCGTCCGTGCCTTTATGAAATAGTAAAAAAAAAAAAACATGAAAAGCAAAGAGAAAGAGACACGCAACGTAATATCAACATCCACATTTTCCTTTACACTTACATCATCACACATCAACCGTCATCTTGTGAGCACAAAGCGCGTCTAAATGGCTGGCAGCCGGCCAGAGACTTCAAATTACTAAATGGCCGGAATCTACAAGTGTTTATCAATTTAAAGTCCCCTATTTACTAAGAATCGCCTTCTGACGACTGCACTATGGTTATATTTCAACGTTTTGTCTTTTCTTGGCATAGAGTAGCAGCATCTGCTCAACGACACTGAAAAAATGATGGCCTACTGCCTGCAAGGGTCTTCAAATAACTAAATGGCCGGCATTTTGAAGTAGTTGCAGTGCCAGTCTCCACTCCCAATAAATACAATAGCCATGAACAAGAGGGGTCTGGCACTGCAACCGTAACACGTCACATTTCAAATGAGTCTCTGAAAACTTTGGGCTTGCTTTCTTTCAAAATATTACTGAAACAAAAATCTCCAAATACGTAATGAAAGTCCAAGTTCGCATACTTCAAGTAACGAGTTTTTTTTTATTTTTGTTCTTCCTGTACAAATGCATGTCCGTCTGTGTATATATTCAATATATATGTAATGTGTATTTATTCGTAATATTTAGGGTAGTTAACTGCATTTAAATGAGCATTCGGCTAGTTTAGCTCTTTTTGGTTATTTCGGATGTCCAGCCATCTAGTTCTAAGTTGACTTTTACTCGGGCTACCTCTGTGGTAGGCCGAGTCTACGTCTGTGTAGCCTATCTATTAATCTATCTATCTATCTATCAGTCTATCGACGTGTCGACAAACGTGTAAGCCTGCGGGTTTGTCAGCGGTGCGCCATATGCAAATGTTTCAAGACTGAAAACAACAGAAAAAGGCCCGTTCAAACAAATGAACTTCAGTCCGCATGTACTTTCGCAGCTAGGAACACTTACATGGAATTTTATTTAAAGAATTTTGAGTGTGAACTTAGAAGTTGAATGAAAAATTTAGCAATTCAAAATTTCACTTCGAACTATGACAAAGTTAAAACACGCATTATAGATCGTATACATTTCTAAGGTTCCAAGCTTAAGCGTGCCCTAGTAAACACCATTACAGGCGTCTACTTTTTTCTAGAAATGTATACAAAAAAAGTGTAAATAAATGTTGTTGTTGTTAAATAAAACTTTCGTTTCAGCAGCTCAAAATTGATAATTATGTGCGTGTTTTTAACGCCAAGGAACTTATACGGTTTGAATTTCCTGGGCGCCGCCTTTTTGAAGTATGGCGTGTTACGGCTGCAGTGCCAGTCTCCACTCCCAATATAAACAACAGCAATGAACGAGAGGGGTCTGGCACTGCAACCGTAACACGTCACATTTCAAAATGGCGGCGTCTGGAAAACTCAAACCGTGTAAAAAATAACGAGTTGCTTTGCGACAAAAATAACGCACAGAAGTATACTTGTCAGTTTTGAATTGCGGTTGATATGGTCATAGACGTAACAAAACTTTTATCTTAGACCAAGAGTCGTCCCTCTGAATCAAAAATGTGTGACACTGTCGTCCAGAAAATAAATAAAGAAAAACATTATTTGGCCAGTCTTTTGGAAAACCGAATAAACTTACTAATCTAGAACCCGATTAAGCTTCGGCTGTTTTGGTTCCCCACCAAAGAACAACATCCCGTATTATTAGCCAGGTATCCATCTTCTTAACAGCAGAAATTCTCAAGGATTTCACTTTCTCTTTTAAAATATCTTGGAGGCCTCTTAGTTCCAATGAAGGATCCCGAAACGCAGCTAATTGCACATAGTCCACACCCTCACAAGTTGAAGTATTTCTCCTTACAATACATGCTTCCAAAATAGCGTTTTTAAGGAAGTCCTGGTAAAATGGAGTCCCTGTGTCAACTCTTAAGGCATTAAGAGTTAAAGGCTCCTCGAATAATATCTCAAAATACTGGCCTGGCTGGGGGTCGGTAGCCCAGAAGAACCCAGTGTCATCTGAATAAGCTTGGGCGGGGGAGCGTTGCACACCCATATTTGATCTAACTAATGCTTTCGGTTTGGAGTGCCCTTGTTTGACCTTAGAATATCCAAAAGGGGTTTCCTTTGCTTCAACTACCTTATTGTTTGACATCTTATAAAAAAGAAAAGAGTTTACTATATCATATGGCAGTATCGTTGAGTGAAAGAGTGAGGCCATCTCAGTTATTTCGCTAATAAATCTAGACTGGTACAATTGCCCCAGACTCCGCCAGTTTAATTCACCAAAGCATATGCCGAACCATTGCGAAATATTGCGGAGAAGAATATTCTTTTTAATTATAGGCAAAAATTCCATCTTTGTCTCTGTGTGATCATTCAGTTGGAGATAAAACTCTGATAATTTGCGGGCGTACTCCATAAGAAAAATGAGTTTCATGTTAAGACCGCGAGCATGCCTCGTAAAACTTTGTGTAAAGTTGTATCTCCCCTGACGGAGGTTTTTCTTTTGAATGAGCGTTTTAAATTCTATTGTTGGTGCAACAATTTGAACCCATCCTTCTTGCAATTGTGTTTGAAACTCTGTCGAAATCAGGTCGACCGAGGGAGACTGGTGTGAGCTAACAGCAATCACTACAATGACATCATTCTTGTCTTCTTTGGTCACATGACTAAAAAGTGACGTAAGGGTTTTGATAAGCGAATCGTCTGACACACTGTCACTGGCGACGATACCAACACTAAGAAAAACTGTAGAAAATAAACAAAATCTTAATCACTAAGTTTTCACAAATAGCTGTAATGTGCGAGTCAATTCCAACCGCGAGCACCCCCTTCCCCCGGTAAACCCGGGCATTTGATAAAAAATAAGTCCCAGGGGGCCGGGCATTTGGCAGTTAGCAGTCCCCCCTTCCCCTCCCCCCCGGGCATTTGCAAACAACAAAAAACTTGCCTCGTGTTTCCGCCGGAGCTCAGAAGTCAAGAGTTTCAAACACCCTAACATTAGACCTTACTGTTCATGTTCGACTCACGAGTATGTAGTGTATATAGGCCAAAGAAGAAGGAACAAAGAACAACCTCTATACGTGATATAGGTTGGATGGAGAGTAAAGTAAAGTAGATGCACAATGTTGTCTTTAGCTTCTGTTCCCGCTGTTTTATCCAGTTCTATTATAAGCTGGAACAGTTATGTTTATTAATAATTGACAACATCGGTCTGATGGACTGGGGGGCGAAGCATTTGACCACCATAGTAGGAACGGGGAGCGGGGCATTTGACCACGAAAATTGCTCGCTTGGCCGGGCATTTGACCAATTTTTCCAAAACCGCGGGGTTTGCCCGTTGGTATAAAGTGTAATAACAGTGGAAACCCGCTAAAAGTGCCACGGTACCGGAAAAATGTTCGTTATTGCGGAGTCGTCGTTATATCGAAGAACCCACTGTAATCATAACAAAATATCTGGTTAACAGCAAAATATGTGTTATAGCTATAGCGGGGTAATTTAATAAATAACAATTACCCAAAAACTCAGTACTGTACATGTGCGTAGAAAACAATAATTGTATTCATTTGATACTGTATATTAACTGTGACTGGGTCACGCTGTCAATATGCAGTCAACACATCAAATTCAAAAATGTTTTCAGCTAACAAAGCAAGCTGTGTTTTCTACTCAGATCTGTTATTTTTAATGACTGCTGTAAGCGATCAGACAAAATATTTGTTATAGTGGGGCAATTTTTCCGTTGGGACCATCAAAATCTATTCGTTATTATAGTGGGGATTTCGTTGGTACGGAGTTCCTTTCTACATATTTCGGCCTTTCAGGTTTTGTTCGTTATAACGGGGTCTTCGTTATAGCGGGGCTCTTTATACCGCGATTACAACGGTCAGGCTAGTTCATCTAGGCCACAACACACAGGCCTGTATTTTATAGATTTTGTACAAGTTTTCAGTGATTATAAAGATGACAAAATAAGTTTTCTGGGGAAGCATGACCCCGGATCCCCCTGCCGGAATTCGTTCGCGTCTAAGGCACTCGCGAGTGCGCATCGCAGAGACAGCTTGAGCTTACTGCTCTCGCACGGCCAGTTGATCCATAAGAGCTGCCTCTGTTTTTGACATATTCTCCTTGCTACAGGCCTGGCATATATACGGTTGACGCAGTGTTTACCAATAGGACTTAATAAATCCATACCGGCTTGAGGCTCAGACTAAGGCTTCTAATAATTCTTGGGTCCCGTATGGGTTCGGTCTCCTCTGACAACGAGGCTTCGCTAACATTTTACTGGCTGTCTCTCTATCTTAGCACGCATGCGCTATAACGCTGCGTATACTACTAATAATAAATTAATAATACTAATGACGTGCTTGATTTAAAATTCTCCATGTGCTTGTAAAAAATAAAGCAGTTGCCTGTATCTCAGGCTACGATTAAAAGCAAAGATAATTAAACTACAACTAGCTAAACACTACTGTTCACGAGTCAGATGACAACGGAAAAAGTAAGTCTTAAGTGAAGTGTTAAATGATGAAAAGGACGATGCTGACTTAAAATGCTCAGGTATAGATTTCCAAAGTTTGGGTGCAGAGAAGGAGAACGCCCTCTCGCCATAATATATTAAATGTGTTAGGATGGCGCAAGGGAGGTCTGTAATAAGGTCGGATTTTGTAGAAGAGCGAAGTGCGCGGGTAGCTTAAGAGAATTGGAGAGGTAAGATGGAGTTTGGTTGTGGAGGGTCTTGTAAACTGTAAGGAGTAGGATCTTAAATTCCGCTCTTGCAGGTACAGGTAGCCACTAGCCACTTGGGGTCACGGAGAATGGGAGTAACCTGGTCAAATCGAATTTACCTTACCAGTCAGATCCCGCAAGCACAATGTTTACACTGAACAAAGAGAATACTTCAACAACTAGTGAGATTAATCTTTGACGTGTTTTTTTTTTTTTGAAGGCTTCCGTTTATGCCTTGTTCTAGATCTGTTAGAAATGATACTCACCTCGATTTTGTCTTCGAGTTCCACGGACGATTCCCTTTGATATGTTCAGTTGATCAAGCAAATAGCGACACTGTGGAGGAAGGTTACCAGTAGGGGTGGGACAGTCAGTGGGAAAATGTTCTCCCTGATCGTCACTCAGTGGTCTCTGTGACTCATCCTGTTCGCAAGTTATACTCAACTGCTTTCTCAACTTTCCGGATGCTGTTCGAAAAATAATAATTATGATAACAATAATAGCATAACCATTAATGATAATGGTAAAAGTAATAATCATGATTATAACAATAAAAACAATATTTAATTATAATAATCATTATGATAATAATCATAATTGGGTCTAATGATAGTGATGATGGTGTTAATCAATTATGATTAGATGATGATGCTGTTAACAATAATAACGATAATAATAATAATGATAATAATAATTATGATAACAATAATAACAACAATGATATTTATAACAATAATAATAATTTGACAAAGAAGTCAAGGGTAGAAACATCGGACAACGTTTCGGTGTCCTCGTGACACCATCATCAGGTCAAAATAAAATATTAACAGATAACAAGAATGTTTATGATGTTCAAAAGAAAACAGTCCAACGTCTCTAGAGATTAAGTGAAGAGGTTTGCTATTGCCGAGTCACTTTGAACATTTAGACACAGTTTGTGCTCGCGAATAAGAAACATTTCGTACAGAAGACAATCAATTTGTTGGAGCATTTCTTAAGAATGCGAAACATATTATCAACCAACAGTCAGTAGTGTACAAATTTGAATATGGCTGGTGTGACGACACCTGTACCAACGAAACGACGAGCATAAAAGATCTGGCTCAATTTTGCAACATCACTCAGGTACAATAACACCTAATATATTGCGCATTAATAACAATGCTAATAATAATAATAATAATAATAATAACAATAAGAATAATTATAATAAGAATAATAAGAAATTGACGGATAATAATAATGATTAAAAAAATGATAATAATAATAACAAGATTAATAATCAAATTTTCTTTAATTCATTCATTGCCGATATAACCGACCATCCTTGAATGAAGATCAATGGCTTGGAGAACGCATTAACGTCAAGTTTCTTTTTTTAAATTTTCGTTGTTCAAAAGGTGTGATACTTTATTTTTTTCGAACTTAAAGGTACTACTTGCAAAAAAGCGCTAGAGTAAAAACAAATTCGAAATAAGAAAAAAATACTCCAAAGCACAGTTTTGCTCTTCGGTTACCTATCTATACTTCGTGCGTGCGATTTTGATTAATATCTCGGCGACAAGAGCGTGCCAAAGTTGGCGATTTGATGCAAAATCCCCATTGAGAAAACATCGACTGAAGGTGATTGACAACCAGAGAACTTACTTCCGGTAAATTAAAAACAGCCGCATTTTGGACTGCGATGGTTCTTAGTAAAGTTCAATTGAAAGAAAAATCTCAACGGTATTGACAAAAAAGTATTTATTTTTGAAGAATTCATACTCTGAGTAGCATGCATTTGTAGTATGTTGTAAATCTAATAATGTTCACAACAAAGTTTCTCGATTCTGGTTGGTTGAAAGAAGTGTTATCTTTTTAAGCACAGTGCAGAAGAGGTAATTTAGTGCAATTTACTTACGGTAGGCTACGACTATGACTATAACTATGACTTCAACTTCGACTACAATGAAACTATATTACTTCGACTATGACTACGACTTGGAGTACGACTAAGATTACTACGACTACTACGATTACGACTTCGATCTCGACTATGACGATTTGGAATGCAACTACTGACGACTGCGACTACTACGACTTCTTCCATTACGATTATGATTACAACTACTACGAATACAACGATTACTACGACTACCGTGAATAAGATTCCGACTGCGTTTGACGACTGACGACTATATGAATACGAGTTCAACCTCGACTACAATTACTCTTGTTAATACTTTGATGCAGCAGCTGGTTCATTTTAATACTGATAAGAAACTTTTTCTCACTTGACCTGTAGTTTTGTTGTATAAGTATTATTAAAAAGTAATCACACAACTTTTCTCGTTCAATTTTGAAATTTGCACTCATGCCGTTTTCCGCCCTATGGGCTTAGGCAATTTTGATACTTTTGAAAAACCCACTAGCTTGTGCAAATCATTTCCAAATTGAACTCGAAGTCGTGTGATTCCCTATAAAAATCAACTGGACAGTTTATTGCTAGTGAAACAAAACAAAATTTGATATCTCTGTGGCTATTACAGTGTGATTGATATATATTAACTTATAAGACTGTTGCTGTGTGTATTCAGTGTCGCGGAACAACCCCGTGGACATGTTTGTCAAAAGACAAATTCTAACTCTAAATAGTAATTCAGTATTGGTTAGATTTTCTTAGTATATCGGACATTTTTAACCAGCTACTGAAGATTTCGAAATGGCTTCGAAACAAAGTTTGTAAGCAAGTTTAAGCAGATTGCGGGAGAAATATCAAGTTGACTTGTACTTACGTCCAAACAACAGCCACACATTGAGGCACAACAAAAATAGAACTGCAACGCTTAGTAAGTGGCTCTTCATCCTCAAAAAGGCTTGTAAATTTGTCAAAAGAACGGAGAAGAAGTCTTTTTGCGGCGACCCAGTGACATGCAAACGTAGTAACCGAAGCTATGCACATGCGCACAATAGCACATTCTTCTCAAAGGGTAATTGTTGTCAAGCGATTCACGTTACAAACCGAAACTGAATTCATTATCCGTATTATTATTGTCACAGACACACCATCATTGTCCTTGCCAATAACTTTTTCTAACCGAATAGATATACTTAAAAGACGTAAACCTCGTTCGATTCCTACGGAAGCTATTAATGTATCCGCGAAAAGTTGTGATACAGCGCACGAAAACAAAGTTGAATCAAGCCAACGATGTTTCTTCAAGAGAGTTTGAAAAGTTTTGCAGTGCCTAACACACGTTTTGTAACCCATTGCATATCTTTTGCACGGATTTGCAGACCAGTTAGTTTAAGGTTTTGCTGAAAAAATTGCCAGGTCTAGAAACGTAATGTTGAATTATCCTTTCCAAACTTGAGTTTCTGTACCGAAATGTTACCCACTCTTTTATTGTAATACAATAATTAATAACCCAGATATAAGAACTTTAAAATGTTCAATTTGGTTCTTATTTAATTTCACAAAAAGAAGTCTTAGATAAAAAAAACCCCAAAAATTAATAGTGAGATTAAAAAATGGACTAAAAAATGATTTGACTAAGCTTTTATTCCTGTTCATCCCAAAATGTATACTTGATTTATGAACAGTGTAGCATGAAAAACGTGCAAGCTATAGTACTTTGGAAAGATAATTTTTGTATGATATTTATTATCTAAACTTTACTCTAGAAAATTACACTATCAATGTATAGGAGTATACTCCCTATTTCCGCGATCCTGTAATATTCTAATCATATAAGTTATATATAAAATATATATCTGTGTTGAATATATATCTGTGTTGTCCTTATCATAAAATTAAGAACCTATTTAAAAACCAAAGTAACCTAAAATCACACTTAATACCAGCTCTATATAAAGAACCTATTTAGGCTACGATCGAAAATCTAGGTTCTTACACGCGTGGAAAATACTTTTTAAAAAATGCTTACAGGCGGCGAATTCAATTTTACTTTATACGCGTACGCGTCGCTCCCGATTAATGAAATTTAAATCAACTTAAAAAGCTAATAAGAAATTCTTTAATCAGTAATGTGTTGTTTTCAATTGAATCCTAAAGCTCATTTTTTTCTATTTGTTCCACTGAAAATTTTTAGTTTTGTGAAGTGTTTGGGCCGGAGAAAGTTTCGATATACCGAACATTTTCCGTGTTTACGCTTTTCATTAAACAAGCATCCAAAACTGATTTTATTTTGCAAAGTTTTAAAGATCATAATGACATGAAAGTGGTTAACTTTAATCAAATTCATCCTTATGTACTCGATTTTTTTCTGTTGGAAACAAACACTGATAAAACGGGAAAAGCGGTCACAAATTTGGGCAAAATTTTCACATGCGTTTCTGGATATCAGACATTTTTTCCCAATCTGATTAGGCCTAATTTAAGGTTGATTACCATGACAACCAATAGTGTTTGTAAAGATTGTCACTAGTCACACCTTGAATAACTCGTCCCCAGTCCTCTTGTAGTTCAGTGGGCGTGAGAAAGATGGGTTCAATTCTCTTAGAGTTAAGATTTACTGTGTTACTTGCTCTCGGTTGGCGGAAAATATAAAGGTTTACAGCCAAGTCGATAAGGCCCCTGAAAGAAGTATGGAGTGACGAAAACAGATAGGTTTCCTCTCCTTTTTTCATGTGGTCACAAATCTGAACTGAACTCGATTGCTTCGCGCCTCATTGTCTATTGACACATAGAAAACTTCTTTTCGTTGTCTAATTGTTAAATAGATTAGTTTTCTGGATTCGGAAATGGCGCGACTGTTTCTTATGATGTTCAAAGCAACAATGCATTCATTAGCATTAGATTTATACAAGTATGTGTTAATAGTTTCTTGCTCGTGTTAACGACAAAGCCAAACACTTGACAAACAATGGAACCAAAGACAAAGAATGCTCGTCAAAAAGGACAAAGATTATCATTTAAAACTTTGAAATCTGGATTAAACTCTTTGTTCGCTCGTAACTTATCTCCATCATAGTCCATAGCTCGAAGGGTATATTTAAGGCCTTAAGTATACATTCTAAATAGCGATACTTTGTTTGCGTTTCGTTTTTTGACGAAGAAACATTTTGTCCTTTCTTTCTGCTGTATGTTTGACTTTAGCGACACTGATATGATGCAACTTCAGTCACGATCTGTCTGTGTTGTAAAAAGGTACTCGCATTATGGTGTTTTCTTAGAAATGACACCGGCACGCATAAACACAATGCATTAATGAAGAACACTATTTCCGACGTCCCAAACTCATAACTCATTGAACCCTAAATACACTCAGTTATGCCATACACAAGATGGCCACCATCTTCATACGAAGCAGGTCCGACTCAGTTATAGATTGGAAAAGCGAAGAGGTTAGAGGTTGGCTTTCAGAGATTGGTCTGTCAAAATACGCCAAAAGATTTCAAAGTAGGTAAACTATGTATACTAACACTAACTAATACATCGACTTCGATATTTGATCTAGTTCCACTCCATGATTACAACTGATATTTAGAGCAGAAATATGTTTCGTGACAGTATAATAAAAAAATATAGTCCATCTTATTCTCCCACATGGCTGTTAGATAGTTTAAAGAACTGATACAAAATCAATTAGCCTTATTACCCAGGCAGAGACCCCTAATATGAGGAATATGTGTTGCTGGAATAAAACAGTAGTACAGTAACATCTTCGACAAACAATGACACGCTTTAATAGTTGTCGCTAAAAGCACGCTAAGCAAGCTGTAGTTAAACTCAAATGTATGCCTCATGTATTTCTTGACTTCCTTGTGGTCCCGATTCACAGAGTCCTTCGTTACTGGTGCAGTCCTACTGCAGCTAGATGAAGGCTTGTTAGGTGAGTTCATTTAATTCATAACTTTGGGTCATTGATGAGATCAGTAGAAAAGATAGCCTTAGGGAAATTGGAACAGTGAAGTCGTGGCCTCTCGCCATTTGGAAGTACTAGTCGGGCTTTTCACTAGCTCAAAATTCCCCCAGGTGTAAAGAACGTAGCTAGCAATTTTTTTCAACAGCGGGCTTTAACAAAGGGTGAAAAGTTTTCGGTGTTAACTATGTTGTTGTCAGTGTACCCGCTTTTTACATGACCTTAAAGTTTGTCTTACAACTGTCACAGCAACCAAGATCAACAAATAATGTTTCCGTGCTGTATCTCATACGTGCAATGCCATCAAAACCGCATTTATTTTGTCACTGAATACTTTTTTGAGTATTCAAGATAAGCTGAGACACAAGTCCTTAGCTAGAAAGCTACGAAGTTTTTCTCCAAGAAAACCAAAAATCTAGTAAGTCACGGACCGTTTTCTAAGTCTCTGTAACTCAGTGGGCAGAGAATCTAATCACTGTTAATCAAAAGATCGTGCTTTCATCGCCATCGGTAATTTTAGAATTTTTTCTAAGTATTATATTGAGTAATTTAATTGTACTTCAGTGTTTTATAAAAACACTGTAAACAATACCGTCTTTTAACTAAGACGGTTATTAAAGCTATACTGTAATCGTATTTAAAATCACTTTTCCGCCTAAGTTCTACTGACGTCAGTAATGCATGAGCGAAAAAAGTTTGCAGTAGTTAGACCCAAGTAGCACGGTTCGCTATCTAAAAGAGCTTCTTCAAACCTCGTGCTTTGGTGTCTGAAGCAAACGCTTTTGTTTTGCATTGAAAAACGAGTAAAATTGTCAGCTACTTATTCAAAAACGCAAAATAAAGCAAAACAATTCTTTTGAAGTAAAAACGCCCCACACATTGTGACGACACTTCAGTTTTCAGTACCTATGAAATGAATTTTAATACTTTTATAGCCTGCTTCAAATATTTATAAGCTAAAGTTATACACGTGTTGGCATAGTACTTACATATTAAAAGTTCCATACTTAAGGCTTCTTTACATCAAATTAAAAATAAAAACTTCAGTTTTTAAGACGTTTCCATGCTTATACAGTTACATGCAGCTTAACATAATCATGGCTCACTGAGTTTTTCCTATACATGATACCGTACTCTTTTGTGATTTAATTTAGTTCATCACTACTCGCCTCGATTAACTTTAGCTAATTGCGGGTTTATTGTCGGTCTGTTATTACATGAAGTGACTATAATGAATAAAAATAAAACTTTATACTGTCTAGAAACCCGAGAAGCCTTGTGCAAAAAGTTTTTCAGTTTCGTGTTTCTACTGCGATAGTGAAAGATCCAAGACATGCTCGAACAAAACATGCTGGTTTAAAGAGTAACGCTTTGTGACTTGAAATTCGGTCAAAAGAAATAAGTTATAAATCGTTATCAAACCTCATGTTTTTGATGGATACTTGATGGATACACGGTAACCATGAACTACTTCTTTTTATAACATTTGAAGACTTAAAAATCCAAAAATAGCAACCTTGTGTTACGATTGTCCAGATGCACGGCTGGCCGTGCGTCTATCGAGATTTAGTAGAAACCATTTGCCTGTTCGGCCGATAAAGTGAGCGACCTGTATGTACATTTACCCATAGTTCTGAGCGTTTTAAAGCCTAAACTTGCTTATGAAAGGGCACAAAGTGACTATGTAAATTTCCAATTTGAGGTTCAAAATATCAGTGTTAATGCAAGGAGGAGTTTCGCCATGCCAATTATGTTCTTCTTTGAGCTCAGTTGCCCGAAAGGCATTGTGGTAAAACGTTTTCGGAATGGTGAACTATCTAGCACACTGTTACAGTGCTGTAACCTGATTGGCCAACCTCAATTCAGTTCAATTTCAATTCAATTTTTATTTCACATTTCTCAGTTATAGGTTTATAACACATATACAAAATAAATACTAAATCTAATTAGAGGTAAAGGTTGATAATTGACAGAAACAAGTAGTTCAATGGAGCTTTTTTTTGGGGGAATGTCTTGTGTCTAAGGTAACCAAAGGTTTTCTAGTTAGACACAAGTCATATTTTGTCAGAGTTTTTTTGTAGACTCAGAAGATATATTTTGTCAGAGTTTTTGTAGGCTCAGAAGATTTAAAATTTAAATTGAAATGTAATTTATTGTTAATGATGCTACTCGCTGCCTATTGAGGGAAGTTAGTGAGTAGCGAAGCTGACGGTGTTTTTAAACCAAAAACAATGGCATATTCTTTTAACAAACGTTTTGATTGGTTTAATATAAGGTGCCTATAACACTAACAATTATTTTTGTAACCACTAAAAGTGGTTGGAAACTAAAGACGTTTAAGAAAATAATATTTGAAATCGGTCGAATTCTCGATTTTTTATACACGATTGAAGTTCAAGTTTTGTTGGTTTACGACCGCGTTTTAAGGCGACTGGGTTATGACGTCATTCCCGAACATCTCTGGATCAAAACACAGCAAGATGGACATGAATGAACCTGAGATGTTTGATTCAGAGGTATATTCCCCTTCCTCATACAGTTCTCAGTTCTTTTGTCCCTTTTTGTTTAGAAAAGATCTCATTTGCTCAATGTTACAGGTCGGGACATGACGTAACAACCCAGTCCTCCCAAAACGCAGTCGTGAACCAAATGTCCGAAAAATGTGTCTGTTTGAGCCACTGTAAAAAAATTCAAATTTGACCAATTTTCGAAATTTTTTTCGCAGAAGTAATGTAAATTGCATGTAAAATGATTTGATCCCAAAATAGTTGTTAGCGTTATCTGAGGTCGTAAACTAGTTAATTTCTACTAAAACAATTAAACTAATCGTTGTCGTTTTCTATGAATCTAGTAGTAATAGTCAACTCGCAACTTCGCGCCTCGTTGACTCATAGAAGACTCCATCTCAGCAAAATTGTTAAATAGACACACGTTCACGTCATACAAAAAGCGCGCTAAAACTTGTGTTCTAAAAGATTGCTTTGGACAACAAAAATTTCAAAGATATTGACAAGACATGCTTTTGCAATGATCTAATTTAACTAGTTTATTTCTGTTGGAAATTAACAGATGATCTTTACATCATAAAAAGCCAAGACCGTCAGAAACTACTTGCCGCTGCAAAGAAACTCAACGAGACTTGCAGCGAGGTTTTTGGTGATGTTGGAAACAACAACGAAATACAACAGGAAACTGACGAGCTTTTGAATTCCAAAGAAAGCGGTAAGAAAACGAACGTTGTTTGTGCGACCGAAATAAGACTGAATGGAAGGAAACTTTCCTTAAACTCGGAAAACGACGAGGTTGAGGATGAAAATACGGGTTTTTCATCGTTAAACGAAAATGCGTCGGTAGGAACATTTACAAGTTGTAAGAAGGAAGAGTTGGTGGACATGCGCTCTAGGGACAAGTATCCAAGGCAACCAGGCGATAGGAAACACGTGAGGTTCAAGGCCGAAAAGTCAGGTGAGCCACGAATTTTTTTTTTCTGAACAAAAAGTAAAACGTCCACAATGTCGATAGAATTCGTCCTTTTCGTCTGTTTATTTACTTGCATGGAGTAACTGAATAAATTTGTGCCAGTTGTTGACGCAAGTTGATGCTAGCAAGTTCACTAGGCATGCGAATCAATAACTGAACATTACAAGATTTTTCTAAAAGCCAGTTTTACAGAGACCAAAACAAAGTTTGTACAACTCGCTTTTGATATTCTGAGACAAAAATCTCTTTATTTGCATTACATAACAATTTATTTATTTTTACAGCGGCTTCCTATATTTATAACATCTAACATTTTTTCGTTAAAAATAACATTTCTTGTAAATATAGATTAATAAGTGTAAAAATTAGGTTTTCTACTGAGACACTGAGATTTTAGTGCACAGCTGACACGGCAGTTACATACATAGCTGATTCAAACCATGGGCAGTCGTGTTATTGTTCAGGGTGTTACTGTTTGAATCAACCGTAGGGATCATACCCGAAAGATCGAATCCAACTTTGTCTGTTTGTCTGTCTCTGTTTTTACCATTTTTTATTTCTTCTAGTAATTTTAAATTTACAAAAAGTTTTTAGACACTCCATCTGCACTGAATAGCATAAGTGCTAGACTAGGTAGATGGAGTGTCTGTCTCTCTGTCGGTCTGTCTATGTGTCTTTGTCTGTGTGTCTGTCTGGCTGTCTGTCTGTCCTTGTCTGTCGGCCTTCTGGCTGTCTGTCTGTCTGTCTGTTTGCCTCTGTTCGTCTGTCTTTCTGCCCCTCTCTCTTTAACTTTTTATATACCCCAATAACTTTCTGATACCCACAGACGTTAAATTGGATGACGGTGATGAACATTTGGAGGAAGCGGAGAACAATGAAGCCGACGAAGTTGTCAGTAGAGCTACTCAGATGGTTGAGTTACTATCAGAAGAAAATTCTGCCTTAAGGAAAGAACTGGAAAACCTTCAAGTTACAGTTGCTTACACGGAAGAGGTTTGTTACTTAGAGCACACGAATAATTGACCGGTCAGCGGTTAAAGATACTCAGGAAAAGGGTTTGGATGGGTGATTACGACCTTTTGGAGAAAAATGGAAAAAATGTTCAGATATCAAACAAAAACTGTTTTCAGGCGAAATAGATTGCTTGCAAAGTTGCCAAGCAGGTATAAATGCTAAACATTAGTGAAAATTGTTTTGTTCAGCCTAGGTAGAGTTTCTTTCTTGGCACGCAAAAAAGCTTTCCCGGCAAAACTCTTTGTGGGAAATATAAAACCTTAAATCACATACAACAAAAAAAACGGAAAAAGACAACTTATTTTCTGGCAAAAAATGCGTCAAGTGGTTCTGGTTGAAAAAAAAGTCAAATCCGTGCTGTTTCCCTGTTGGAGGAAGTATATATACATTATAAAATTTGAACTCTAAGTGTAAAACTAAACGACCGGTATCTAAATTCTGCAGCTGAGGACAGAATTGGAAGCCATGAGGGCTTCGTACCACAATCTAGAGGTCTCGGCACGAAACAGAGAAGATTTGGAAAATAGCATGAGAGCGAGGCTTGAATCTGAGTTGAGAAAACTACAGGAAGCAAACAAAAGTTTGAGAGGTATGTATGCCCGGCACAAACAAGCATCAATCTCTTGTAGACACATACACGGATGGATCTGGAAATTGAAAGAGAAAGAAAGAGGAGGGGGGGGGGGGGGGGCGTGTGCCATGGGCGCAGCTGAATAAACGTTATCTAATTCTGAACAAAGAACTACTAACAAGATCTATTCGTCGGCGGCACAGTGGCCGAGCGTGTTCAACACTTCGACTCGTAATCCTAGGGTCACCAGTTCGAGCAACGGTCAGACCCCTGTGTTGTGTCCTCGAGCAATACACTTTACCCAACTTGTTCCGTATAAATGAAGACCAACTTCTGCCGGGGGTTAACCTGCGATAGATTAGTGTCCTGTCCAGGGGGAGTCAGACACTCATCCGCTTAGCACTACCAAAACCGGAGGTAAGCGCCGGCATGAGAACCACTCAGGCTCGAGAAAGGGTTTAGTTTTGTTTTAAAACTAAATGACAATTTGTGCATTTTCATCAAATTCTAAACAGCATGCATGAGAAAGTTGCAATTGAAATAACGTTCTGAAGGATCCTTTAAATCAAAAGTAAAAGGGAAGAAATAGTCTCCCCCGCCATTCTGCCCACCCA
>JAOBAT010082518.1:0-19138 GCA_026413305.1 Hydrozoanthus tunicans
AGCAGTCTTTCGCCGTTTCAGTCAACCACTGTTTGATATCTCTGTCTCTGAACTTTGTTCGTTTTCTTCCGCATCCCGTGAGTTGTTAAGTGAACTACTTCCAGCAATATTTTTTTCTTGAGATGAAGAAAACGTTCTCTGAGTCCGAGCTTTCATCCACATCACCTTGATTTTCGCGCTCTCGAGCCGCCTTTCCTTTGTTTCGCTTGGCTTACGCATGCGTTGTTACAAAAATTAACTTGTCATACATTAAAATACTTAATATAATGTATGCATTGAATTAAACACACGGCAGAAATGCGACCATATGAATCGGTGTCGCATTTTGGCCGGAGATGCGGCAAAGTTTGCCGGATGTTCGACACAAATTCGACTCGCCGAATTTAATGGTTTCAAACGTCGATTCTGCCGTATCTAATTGAATTCTAGGACTGAATTGAATTCGACACGGCAAAAGTGCAACTGTTTGAACCGGGCCTAACATGTGTCAATGTTTTCAGGTAGATAACTTGTTGTGAAGCTGTAAAATACTTCATCGGAATTGTGCGAACGATTTTTATTTTACTTACGAATCGGTGAATTGAAATTGTACAAAGCACCTTCCATAGTGTTTTCTGTTCAGTATTTAGTATATAATGCATTTCAAGGTCTCCTTTTCAGCTCAGCAAGATAAAGTTTTAGATTATATTACTATTATTTTATCCAATAGCAATAAAAGTGATGCAAATAAACGCGGCTGTTGATTGGGCTGTCATTTTTCTAGCAAGTGAAAAAAGCAATACGCGGCTGTTGATTGGGCGTATCGTTTGTTTCACGTGTGATAAAAGCGATACGCGGCTTCTGATAGGGCGAATTAACTAAATCAGTATTTCATTATATAGACAATTGACTTGTGCATGTTTTTGCCTAGTAGTTTTAAGGTCAACTAAAACGATAATAATAATTAAAAATCTTCGCCGTCGGAGATTTTAGTCGGAGTTTCTGATATTTTGCCGAGCGTTGACGCTAAGCCACAGAAAACAAAAGATGCCGGAGCTAGAACTATGTATTGTATATTTAATAAAACGCAATAATGAATAATTGGTTTTATTTGGCGTCAAAGTTTCGGTTTTAATTTGAGCTTCACTCTTTGCATGTTCCGTCAGTTACGAAATTCATTAGTTTCATTAGAACAACTGCAAAGGTTCATTAACTTATTTTTCTTCTTTTTTTGGACGTCAGTTAAAGTCTAGTAAAAGTAAAAGTTAAAGTACTCGACTTTAACTGACGTCCAAAAAAAGAAGAAAAAGACGTTAATGAACCCTTGAACAACTGTCATTTTATGATATTTTAGTTTTTGATGAAGTTGAAAGAATGTCTTGGGAGATTCAAATAACTCGCTACTGTTTTGGAGAGTACGGCATAATTGAATTCCAAATATCTTAATCGTTCAGTAAAATTAAACAGTTTCGCCAATGAAAGTTGTATTTTTGTATATGTTAATTTTATCTCTCAATCTATGTGGAATTTTTCGCTTTCGTGTACTTTATACTAATAGATAAAATATTGAACACCGTTTTAAACATGCAAACGTGCCACGTCTTCTGGCGTTACCTTAACTTTTTTAGAAAAAAAACAGTTTATTTTGTAAAAACAGCCATACATTGAAAACACTTACGTGAATATTATTATAAACATCTTTTTTTTTCTGAAAGCGCTGTTCGCTAAGTACCCCAGCCCGCCTGGCCTCCATCCATATCGAGCTTAAGATTGACGAAGCCACAAACCCGGGCATTTACTTACCGTCACTAAATCGTCTCACAACCAGCAACATATTATGTTGAATGATAAACTTATCAAGTTGATAGCTTTAATCTTTGCCGTAGAAAGCTTTTAAAATGCTGACCTTAGCCTCTTGTTGGCAAAAACTAGATCAGCTCTTTCCTGTCCAGTTTTCTGTTTAAGTTCACATTAGTAGTATAGTAAATGACGGTATCAGCACATTTTCTCCCTTCGGTCAAAAATGTCGTTTCTTCGAAACTTGCTGATACGGGCGTCATTTATTATACTACAGAGTGGTAGTTAAGATATACCAATGATATGGTTTTCATATTATTGATATTTTAATTAACAATTATTTAGAAATGTATAGAAATTGTCCGATTTCTTAAACAAACATGATATAAAAGTAAGACGCTAATATATAGTAAATGAAACCAGAATGCAATGAAAATACTCATTTATCATTATCCGATTTAGGACATATGTTTTGTCCTTTTTGCAATATTGAACTTTATTGTTTAGAAATTTAAGAAGAATTTGATTGTTGTAAGGAGATGAAATTAGAAAAACATGATTATGAAATAGTTTGCATAAAATGTGGTTCAGTTCATAGATATGAAAAGGTTAATGAATTCGTTGATTTTGAACAAAATAAGCATAGATTCAAGAAAAAAGTGTCTATGAATTAAAATATCATGTTGAAAACATAATAAATAAGTTTAATTTACGAATTCATCCAAACGATAGATCTAAGATTTACCGAGTTTTCAAGGAAATTGAGAAAGTTCAAAAAGATATTGACCCTAATAGAAGACGCATGATATCAATAACATTCATTTTGAGAAAATTATTAATGATTATGAAATTGAACTATGAAGTTGTCAAAATATCGAATAATAAAAAAACTAGGTTGTATTATGAAAATTATTGGCATAAGATGTGGTTGTTAATTGGTGACACAATTGATTTTATTATGCATCTCTAAATTTTTTATCATATTTGTCTAGGAATTTATCAACAATAGGAGAATTATCAATTATGAAATCATCCATATGTACATTGCATGCTAATATATAATTCTTGTAAATTAACCTCACCACTTCTCATGATTTGTTTGAGATCGTTCAAAAGATGTTGATATGTTTGGTAAGCATATGTGCATGATTGTATCTTATGGTCTAGATTTTTCTGCTTCATCCATGCTTGTATTATTAACGAAATGGCGCTAATAGCTACTAATGGAATCGTAGCCAAACCAACTGCAGAAGACAAACCACTACCAGCAAAAATAATTGATAATGAATTACCAACGAATTTTAGTTTACGGAATCTCTTGAGAGCTCTCTTGTAAGCCCAACATTTTCGATAATAAGTTCGATAATATGACTTCAATTCACAGATGTCATTTTCAGTTAGTTTATTCGATATGTGATTCCATGAGAAAACTCTCTCTTTCTTTCTAATCGACATATGTTATTATTCTAGACTAATACGGTTCTTGATTATACGCAACTACTAAACTGCATTCATTTCCATGATTAGCACCACGACTAACTCGCAGTCCAACATTAATAAGACAAATTCTTTTGTAATCAGTTATTTGATTTAATTTGTATGATTCGAAGATTTCGTAATGGTGTTTATTTTTATTCCATTATGATCATGAATTGGTAATCCTTTGTATTTTGGTTGACTTAAGTCAACTGTTATTTTTGTTTTCTTATGACGCGTATTATCATCAAGAATATATTGTAATTCAAATTCTAGTGCATTTGTTGAATTAAATAATCCATCATTATCAGTATCTTAACCAACTATGATTATTCTAGCATTATCAGCTGGATCATGAATACACATCGAATTCGTCGTATAACCTCTATTTGATCGATCTGTTGGATATATGAATGCATTTCTAAGAGTATCATAATGCCATATTCTCCAGAAATTCAATCTTGATTTAACATATTCTATGATATCATGTGATTCTCCATATAATTCTGTCATTTTATAATTATGAGGTAGATAATTTCACAGCTTTTTGTAAGAGTTTAAACTCTATTGGTTGTATGCGAGATGAATTGCTTGTCGTTCCTGATACGTGTAAGAGCCTAAATTGTTTACCCCAATGAGCAAGTAAAGGTATTGTATGACTTTTTTGATCCCATTGGAATGCTGTTCTTGTTATTGAATTCCATTGCCCAAAAGTTTCATTATAATTCTGAAATTCCCATCTTCCATTGTTAGTAGTAGTTTTTTGGTTTAGCTTTAGTGATTCAAGTGATATTGGTAACATGAAATCAAATAGTATATACTTACTTCGATTCCCAATATAATTCTCCTTGAAAGCATATTCTAAACTTATGCTAACTAAATTTCGTAATGGATATCTACTATTAATTGAAAAGTTACTTTTAACATTAATAGCATGTCGTCTATCTCCCATTTCTAGAGATTTGTAACGAGGAAGTACTAATGTATTTTCTATTTGAGATGTTGGATCAATATTATCAATAATAAAAGGACTAACTAATTCTTTTCCATGAATTCCATAAATAAAAAGAGCAACTTCCTTATTAGTTTCATGACTTACTCTTATATCCATAGTGATAACTGATGACTGTTTTATTTGAAATTGAGTGTCATGAACGATAATATGATTAGTTAATCGTTCTCTATAACGTGTGTTACTCTTTACGAAACTATTATCTTTATGAATGACTTCTATGTTGAATTTATCATGAGAATCTACAGGATTTATCATAGCATCAATACGCACCCCATAATAACCAACTTTTAATCGTCCTAGTAAAATTCGTAATAGTGATGAGGTTTTTGTAAGAGTTAGAACGATATGACCTTTTTCTCTATGATAGAATGTTGTAAAATCTCGATATGCGTTAAGAACGAAACTGCCAATAGCATTATCAACTATGAAAGAACTATTAGTAAATTTGAAATAATTAACAGTACTAATGCTTTTTGGTATTAGCCTTTCTTCTAAATTAGTTTTTACTGAATTAACATGATTTATAACATATGTTGTAACGTATTCTTTGCTAGTAGCGCTAGACGCACTAGGAGGAGGATTTGGCAATCCGTCGGCTCGTTCACCTTCAAAGAAAAGGCCTTTTGCTGCTTTAATCGATCGTGTTAAGCTCACTCCAGGAATTTGGTCTAAAAATTCTTTCGTGACGCAGTCTTTATCATTTACCAGTTTTGATATATTAACTAAACGTTTACTCTGAGCATCATAATTACCATCAGAATCTAACTGATATCCAATGCCAGGAGCTCCAGCTGGCCCAGGAGGACCTTGTAAAACTTGACTCGTTATTCCACTAACAGTTCCAAAAAATGAAATACTCATATAATATACAATAGATAATATAAATGGAGTTATTAAATTTTGATGAAACAAAGAATAAGAAAGAAACCAAACATCATTTTTTACTTCCAGATAGTCATTATATGATCGTTGGTAGTACAGGCGTAGGAAAGACTAATTTATTAATGAACTTACTTTTACGATATATGAATTTTGACAAATGTATTATTTATACGATTAATCCTAATCAAGAAAAGTATGAATTATTAGACCAATTCGGTTCATTATTTGATGAAGAAGTGTTTGACATTCTCAGTCCAGAAGAAATAATTCTTGTTGAAGATTTGGATGATGAATCTGGTAAAGTCGTAGTGTTTGATGACATCAAACTTGATAATAAGAATATGAATAATATCAAAGAATACTTTAGTCTTAGTAGAAATAAGAATTGTAATTGTGTTTACTTAACACAAAGCTATTATGATGTTCCAAAATATATTCGTAGAAATACGAAATGTTTCGTTTTATTACGGTCTTGATAATAAGGACATACGTCATATTTCTGATGATTTATCAAAGGAAATTGGAAGACAAGAATTTGGAAGAATTTATAGAGAAGCAACAATAGAACCATATTCATTCATGGTTATTGATAAAACTAGTAAATATCTTCCAGAGATGTATAGAAAAAAATTTGATGGTTTTTATGATAGAGAAAGATAGAGGATTTTGCATAACCAAATATTATAATGTCGTTCAAGACTGTGAAAGATGTTCAAGACCGTAAGAAATTAATTGATGAATTCTTAGCAAATCGTGAGATTTTAAAAGAAAGACTTTTGCAAGAAAAAGTTAGTGACCAAGAACTTACTAGAGCTACGGAAAAGATTTATAAACCAATAACTAGCGCTATTTCTGAAGCTCAAGAAAAGAATGACCAAAAACAGGATAAATTAATCGAACAATTACAGGATAATCAACAAAATCTTGCACAAGAATTGAGAAACGTTAATCTAGATAATAAAGAAGAAAAAATATTAAAGTCACCGTTTAACCGATTAGATTATGATCGGATTCTTTCGTTTGGATTTGATCCTGATCTTAAAATAATTCCTAATGAAGCTATATTAGATAAAAGGATTGATAATTTGAAAAAAGATTATGATAGTTCTAAGAACAAACAAAAAAAGAATAAGTTAAGAATTCAATTATTAGCTCTAAAAAAGTACAAAGAAGCTATTACGGATAAAATAGTTCAACAAGAACCATTAGTAAAAGAACCTTCTATAGAAGCTGGACCATCAGGAATCGAAATGATTGATTTTAGTTCTAAACCAAAAAGAGGATCTGGTATTACTAAAATGAGAAAAGATCATACTTTTGGAAATCTTAGAATAGATCCTGATAAGTTGCTTCAATTAAGATTAGAAGCTTATAATTCTAATGGTAAGAAAGTACTTTCGAGGAAAATAGATGAAGATTTGATTTATCTTCTAACGAAAAGGTATAATCCGAAAAAAGCGTATAGTGAACATTCACGAAAAACTTTTGAGAAATTATTACAATTAGCTGGTATAATTAGTTTTTCTTCCAAGTCAGGAAAAGTAGGTGGTTGTAATAAAACATCAATAAAATATTATAAATCGCCAGATGAATTGTGTGAAAGATTAGAATTATTAATAGCTAGTAAGGAAGCTGGAAATAACTCCAAAGCTATTATTAATGAATCAATTGATATTATTAATAATTTATCAAACGATAATCTTATAAATAAACAAGAATCATTATTTTGATTTTGATGAATCACCAATTGATAATTCAACAACAGAATTTGAATATTTAGAATATCTACCAAGAGATTCAAATGACATGAATAGACCAGGCCAACAGATAATCGAAACACGAGACGAAGACGTTTATCTTCTACCTAATAAAGCTTTTTTAGAAGTACGAGGTAGGTTACAAACACAAGCAGGTGCTAATTATCCTGTAGACACTGTTATAAGTCTCGTCAATAATGGATGGAGCTTATTTCATAGCGCGGAATATCAACTGAATAATCGAACAATTGAAGATGTTCAAGATTATCTACCATATGCATCTACTATTTTGAATTACGTAATGTTTAGTGATGATTACAGTCGAAGTACTGCTAGTAATATGCTTTGGTATCGAGATACTGCTTTGGGAACAGCTGCTTTGAAAAATAATTTAGCTCCTATCAGAGATGGAGCTAATGCAGCTCAAACTATTACAGATACCAATGCTGCTATGGCTGCTTACAATGCAAATCAAACAGCAAATTTAGGTTTTACAGCTCGTCAAAGAATAACGACTGGTAATAAACAAATTTCATTATTTCTTCCTCTTAGTCAAGTTTTTGGTTTTTGTAAAGATGTTACTACTGTTTTTAGAGGCGTCAAGCATACTTTAGTATTAGACAGGGCTTTATCAGATCATTTTATCATGAAAAATGCTGCTGTCGGAGCTGGAAGATTCAATATTTCTCATCTTAGTTTATGGATGCCAAAAGTTGTTCCGAGTTTAACTATGCAAACCGAATTAGAACAAAAACTCGTTAGTGGATACATTAAGAATTTATACTTCAAACAAGTTAGAGTATATAGAACAATGTTTCAAGCCGTCGAAACGAGTCCAACTTGGAAAATAACAACTTTACCAGGTTCAGAGTTACCTAGACACATATTTATTGCTTTGCAATCATTTGAAAGATTGCCTGCAGTAAATCCTCAAGATATTAATAACATGATTTTTGATAATGGTAATCTTGCGAGAATTTCTGCGCATGTTAATTCTACACGTTTTCCAGACCGAGAAATAGAATGCAGTTTTTTTGAAGCAACGAGAAATTATAGTCGTGCTTACTTCTCATTCTTGGAAGCAGTTCATAAATACCAAGATAGTGATACAGGATGTCAATTATCAGCTGAAGATTGGGCTTCACTTTATCCAATTCATCATATTGATGTAAGCAAGCATCCAGAAAGACTAAAGAATTCAACAGCTGATATAGAAGTTCGAATTAATTTAGGAGGTAATTTTAGGAACTTAGCGAATAATGCAGATATTCCTTATTATGTCTATGCTGTTATTCTAAGCGATAGATATTTACAACTAGAAGACCTTAGTGGAAAAATGAACGTTATTATCTAATCATATTTTATAAATGAGTTATGTTACGACAAGTTTAACGCTATCAGATACCTAAAAAGAATCAATCAAGAAAGCATTCACGAATAAGAAGCCTATTAAAATACGATTATCATCTCATGCTCTTAGCGGTAATGATAAATTAGATCTCACAAAAGCTCAGTATGAAAAAGTATTAAGAGCTAGACGAAAAGCAACACCAGTAACATTAGGAATGAGTAAAACTCAAATTCAAAAGCAAGGCGCTGGCTGGCTTACCAGTTTGATTTCTCTTGGTAGAACAATGCTTCATTCCGTTGCTAAGAAAGTTCTACCTGTCTTAGGATTAGCCGGATTGAGTGGTGCAACGAGTGCTCTCGCAGGACAGGCTGTTTCTAAGAAAGGAGATGGAAGACCAAAAAAGAGACGTCCTAAGAAGAAAAAAAATAGCTCGTGGTTTAGTATTGCCTGTAGTTTACCAAGTTCTATTATACCTCCTTCAACGAAAACAGCGGGAGGACTCATTTTAGGAAAGAACTCACCGTTTCGTAATATTCCTATTTTGGGAGCCATTCTTTGAAATAATTGTCTAATGATATTGTATGAGAAATGACAACAAAATATATAGAAACTTCATTGAAATTGACAAATTTTCAAAAAGAAAAGATAGCTTCAGCTTTGAAAAATAAACGAGGAATAACCATTCGTCTTTCCAATAAAGATTATGATGGTTCAGATAAACTCTTCTTAACAAAGCAACAAATTAATAAGATTATGAAAGCTAGACGGAAAAATGTTGGTGTTGATATTAAAATATCAAAAACACAACTTTCCAAACAAGGATCAGGTATTCTTAGCATGTTATTACCATTAGGATTATCACTACTTCCTGATCTTCTGAAAGGAAATGGTCTCATTCTCCCAGGAAGCGTTCCTAGTTCTGTTATTCCAAGAGGAAAATGAGTCTAGACATAAGTTATAGGATGAAAAACAAATTCAAACCATTATCAAATTTTGATATTGATAAAATAATGAAGGAACATGGAATTAAGAATTTCAGAGGTTGTTTTTCTAAGGATATGCTTCCTAAGAAAATTAAAAAGAATGAATCAATCATTATTAATTTGCAAGACTTTTTCAAAGGCCGAGGAACCCATTGGGTTTGTGTTTATAATGATCCTAAACCAAATATCATAGAATACTTTGACAGTTTCGGTCTTAGACCTCCGAAAGAATGCGTAGATTACATGAAAACTTCTAAGAAACCAATAGAGTATAATTCTTCACAAATTCAAGATATAAATTCGATCATGTGCGGTTATTATTGTTGCTATTATATTATTGAACGATATCGTAAAAGACAACCCATATAAGTATTATTAGAATTTCATCAAAAACCGTCTCATCTCAATGAATCATTCATTAAAAAATTTGCTAAGAAAATTGTATAACTACTTATTATACGCAAAATGACGATAATTTATTGCTTACGACAAAAGAAGATGACCGAAACAAATAATGAAAGATTAGAAAAAACTAAAAACAACCGATTAAGATTAGTCGGTAGTTGTGTAGAATGTAATTCACGAAAAAGCAAATTCGTAAGAAATTCTAAAGAAGGGGGAGATATTGGTAGTACTCTTTTAAAATTTACTGGAAACCTATTAGGAAGATCTGCTAAAGAAGGTGCTAAATCTCTTTTAAAAAGTGATGCAGCTCAACGTATTACTAAAGACTTTGCTAAGCGAAAGTCTGGTCAGATAATTGATACCGTTATTGCAAAAGAAATGAATAAACTCGGCGACTTAGTAGGAAATGTTGTTTATACAATTGAGGATTATAAACGTGATTTGAAAAAAGGCATCATTAGAGATGGTCTTTCAGGAAAAGGTCTTGATATTCAAGACAAACTTTCTAAATTAGGAGAACTCCATATGCGAACACCTGGATTAAAAAAGTATAATTACTGCGGACCCGGTACAAAATTAGAATATCGTCTAGCTAGTGATAATCCCAAAATCAGAGATCCAATAAACAAATTAGACGCCATTTGTCAGAAACACGATAGTAAAGCTGATAAGCATGAAGCTGACGGTCAAATGTTAAAAGATATATCAAAGATTCCTTATTGGAAAAGACCATGGGGCACTAGTTTTGCTCAAGCAGCAATAGCTGGAAAAAAGAAACTTGGTGTTGGTATGAAATAAAAAAACGGGAAACGGTGTTGAGTAATGATTGGGCTCAACGCCTTGCTAGAGAACTACACAAACCAATCAGAAGAACTTTCAAAAAGCGACGTGTTATTGTTAATAACATTGACCAAATCTGGTGTAGTGATCTCATAGAAATGCAGCAATTTAGTAAATGGAACAAGGGATACCGATATTTATTAATGGTTTTAGACTTGTTTAGCAAATATGGTTGGATTGTTCCTTTGAAAGATAAAAAAGGTGAAACGGTTGCCAAAGCATTTGAGACTCTCTTCAAAGAGGGTCGTAAACCAAAATTCTTATGGACTGATAGGGGTAAAGAACTTTATAACAGAAGAATGAAAGATTTGCTAGACAAAAAACAAATAACGTTATATTCCACAGAGAATGAAGAAAAATCGTCAGTTTGTGAAAGATGGAATCGTACTATTAAGAGTAAAATGTGGAAGCAGTTTACCATCCGAGGTAATACCAAATATCTCGATATACTTCCTATATTGGTAAAAGAGTGCAACAACACAAAACATTCAAGTATTAAAATGACACCTCTTCAAGCATCTAAGAAAGAAAATCAAGGAACTGTTTACTTTAATCTATACGGCAACATGGAAATATCGAAACAAAAACCAAAGTTCAAGATTGGTGATAAAGTTCGAATATCAAAATACAAACGAAAAGTATTCGACAAATCTTATATTCCAAATTGGACAGAAGAAGTATTTGTAGTAAGCGAAATCAAATATACTAATCCGATAACATACAAAATAAAAGATCTCAATAATGAGGAAATAAAAGGCTCTTTTTTTATGAGCAAGAATTGTTAAAAGCTAAACAAGAAGTGTTTAGAATTGACAAAATTATTAGAAAAGACTATAGGAGGAAAAAAGCTTTAGTAAAATGGAAAGGATACAGTGATGATTTTAATAGTTGGATTCCTTTTGCTAATTTGAAAGACGTATAAATAATATATCATACAATTATAAGATGACAACGATAATTGATGAATTAAGAAATGTTATTAGTAAATTCACTACTAAACGATTGAAGGAAGAAATTACTTTTGTTAAGAAGAGTTTGAATGTTTCGAATCTAAGACGTAATCATCTTGAGAAGATCATTTTGCTCAATCCATTATTCTTCCTTCATCTAATCGGAAAAAGTCAAATGGACTTTGTAAAAGAAAAAGACATTGGGAAGAAGATGAGTAATATTCTCATTTATTTCAAACCTGGATTAGATCTGAAGATTGTCAATGATCCTGATTATAGAAAGATTAATAAATTTATTCTTATTGATGATACACCTTTGAAAGATAGAGTTGAGTTTGTTGAGAAACTAGTTGAGAAAGCTGAGAAATATGATATCGATTATGTTAGATTTTTGGGAAGTTATGTTATTCTTCAAAGTAAGGATAAAAGAGTAAGAGTTAGATACTTTATGAACACATCAGTAAAAGATGCTCTTAGAAAACGTGAGATAACTGATTTCATAGAGAAAGCAAGATGGGTTCATTCGAGTAAAGACTTTGATCCTTTCAAACATGGTTTACGAAAAATGGACATACCTAATTTAGTAAGGAAAAAAAATGATTTATTAAAGATTTAGTATAGATAATTATTATAAATGGAGATTTAACAAGAAGAATTGCCTAAGGAAACAAAAAGGGTATTGAAAAGCGTTATTCTATGCTCGATGTTAATAAAGTTATGGCAGAGATGTTCTCGAAAAAAGAATAAAAAATAAGTATATCGTAAAATGCATGATGAAAGACTTAGAACTTGTTGAAAAAATTATAAATAATGTTGATAATTTAGGATATTGCATAAGTAATCCATTAGTAATAAGAAAAGTATGCACCTTCTATATTGTTGAAAAAGACCAAGAGAGATTATCATGCTCGTCTTGTAGAAAGTGTACAGAGAATTTACTATTAGAATTATTCAGTTTGTATAATGGTGAAGGGTAATGTTAGACTTTCTTATACTCTTGTATCATAATACTATCATCATGATGAAAGTTTATCTAAGATATTAGTATGAGATATGGCTGATTGCGTATATCTCCAAAACTATCCCAATGTTCGGAAATTTTCGGCGTTGGTTTCTTGATTATCTCTCAGTTGGTAATCAAGAAATTAGTCGATGAATGTCTTAGTAAACGCTGTTTCATACACTTGTAGGAGGTCAACAATGGGTTTTTAATTACAAGTTAATTGATGAGCATAAGTTAAGCTATTCTTAATAGTTTTGTTGCAAATATCACAAACAAATGTTTTATTTCTCCACTTCTCAACAATCGTTTTGAATTTAGGAGTTCTCTTATTAGAAGATTTTTTATGATTAGGAGGTAGATCTTCTTTCTTAATATACGAGAATTGATATCTACAACCATATATTTTAGAAACACCAGTCTTACAATAATTCAATCCTTCACAAACCAGTTTTACTATTCCAGGATTAATTCCTAAATGCTCTTTTACTGAATACATGCTAGCAAAGAATATTATTTCATTTGTTTCTAGGTTAGTAGCTTTCACACATCTTACATTCTCATGATTCTTACGAGCAAACGAATAGTCTCTGTTTTTTGCTGATTTCTTACTATTTTCCTGTGGTGTCATGAGTTGTAAATTTAATATTCGATTATCGTCTCTCTTATTGTTAATATGATCGATTACTTTTCCATTGGGAATGACGTCGTTAAAACATTCCCATACGAATCGGTGAGTGTAATACGCCTTTTGAGATTTGGATGCATGTTTTCTAACCATGCATCTTAGATAACCATTATGAATAATATTTCCCCTAATAGGAACTTTTTTCACGATATGGATTATTTCACCATTTTCGTTAGCCGCGTATAGGTCATAAACTGGATGAACATGGTAAACTTTCTGATTAATTAACATTCGCATCTTGCGTACTATTAATTAATGACATCTCTTTAATAGAAAAATCATCATCCATGGCTTAAAGCCATGACTCGTATTATAAATACATGTGTGACAAAAGAGAAAAAGTTGAAAAACCAAATGCTTGCGCATCAATGAAGAAAGATTGTGTCAAAAAAGTTGAAATAAAAAATGCTTGCACTAGTAGATCTCATGATATTCGCGCTATGGCGAATAATAATATAAATCAGTTTTATAAAGAAATGAGTAAAGATGATCTTAGCAAATTAACCAAGGATCAATTAATTGATCTATTATTAGGAGAAAATAATAGTAAGAAGAAAATAATTCATAAGACTAACAAAGCACCAATGATTAAACAAACTAGTAAGGCTTTGAAAAACTATACTAGATCTTATGAGATTGACATCATTGATTCTAAAAATCCATTGGTTCAATTGAATCAAACTAGAAAAACTATAGGATCAAAATTAATATCTGTCTTAGAATCTATCAAAGGATTGAATTTCTCAGAAACTTTGAAATTATCTTTTGAAAAGATATCAGAGAAGGAAAAAGTACAAAAAACAGTATATATTAGCACAAGAGCTCAAACGATAACAACTGAAGAACAAATTCGTTATTCTCTATCAACTTCTGAAGAAAGATTATTAGAAAAGATTTCTATTTGGATTTCAGAAGGTTCAGGATGGATGATTAGAAGAGTAATGAAACACTATCTTAACATCGTAAAACATCAACCTCTTAGGGGATCGTCTTATATAAGATTGCCTATTGAACTAAGGAGTTCGATGAAAGGATTGATAAATCTTCAAAATAGTGACAATGAATGCTTCCGTTGGTGTCATATACGTTTCTTGAATCCTCAAGAAAGAAATCCTCAACGCATAACGAAATCTGATAGAGAATTCATTACTAAACTTGATTATTCTGGAATTGAATTTCCAGTAAATACTAAAGATTATGCTAAGATAGAAACTCAGAATAAAGTTTCAATTTCTGTCTTTGGTTATGAAAACAAACAAAAATTCCCAATCTACGTATCGAAATAAAAGTATGAGAAACACATGGATCTGTTACTAATAACTGAAAATGAGAAGAGTCACTATGTTCTGATCAAGGACTTCAACCGATTCATGTTCAACCAAACAGCACATGAAAAAAGAAAGCATTTTTGTAGATACTGTCTTCAATGCTTTTCTAGTGAGCGAATCTTGGAAAATCATATTGAAAATTGTATGATTTTGAATGGAAAATAAGCAATTAGAATGCCTCAAGTTGGAAATAACATACTTCGTTTCAAAAATTATCACAAGCAAATGTGTGTTCCATTTGTCATTTATGCTGATTTTGAAAGTATTCTAGAAAAGGTAGCAAGTTGTAGCATAAAAGATGATAAATCTTATACAGAAGAATATCAAAAACATATTGATTGCGGTTTTGCTTATAAAATCGTTTGTTGTTATGACGACAAATACAGTAAACCAATAAAAATCTATCGAGGAGAAAAATCTGTCTATAAATTTCTAGAAGCAATGTTAGAAGAAGTAGAATATTGCAAACAAGTTACAAGAAGCTGTTTTAACAAACCTCTACTAATGATAGATGAAGATGAAGAAGAGTTTCAAGAAGCATTAAAGTGTCATATTTGTGGTAAGAACTATATCAAATCTGATATACGTGTGAGAGACCATTGTCATATCACTGGCAAATACAGAGGCTCTGCTCATGAAAGTTGCAATCTTCAATTAAGAATTAAACCTGATGAAATTAGCATTCCAGTAATTTTTTACAATCTTAGAGGATATGATTCACATTTCATAATTCAAGAAATTGGTGAGATTATCAAAAAGCATCCATACGTTGACAAGAATGGTAATGAGAAAGAAATGAGAATTAACATCATCCCCAATAATATGGAAAAATACATGGCTATCATGTTAGGTAAACATATCAAGTTTATCGACTCATTTCAATTCATGAGCTCATCTCTAGAAAAGTTAGTTAGTAATCTTCCAAAAGATCTTCTAAAATATACTTCTCAAGTATTTCAGAATGAGAAACTTGATTTGATGAATAAAAAGGCGTTTATCCTTACGATTTTATGGATAGCTTTAAAAAGTTCAATAATACAGAATTACCAACCAACAAATCATTCTACTCTATCATAAATAGTAAAGACATAAGTGAAGAAGAATATGAACATGCACGAGAAGTTTGAAAAGCATTCTCTCTAAAAACTATGGGAGATTATCATGATCTATATCTCAAGTCTTATGTCTTATTACTAGCAGACGTGTTTGAAAATTTTAGAAGAACATGCTTAGAATATTACAAGCTCGATCCTGCTTGTTACTTTACTAGTCCTGGTCTTTCATGGGATACTATGTTAAAAATGACTAATATCAAATTAGAATTGATGGCAGACATTGATATGTTCCAATTTATTGAAAAAGGAATGAGAGGAGGAGTTAGCTATATCTCAAGGCGACACGGATCTACTAATAATAAATACATGAATTCATATGATGAAAGAAAACCGTCAAAATACATCATGTACCTAGACGCTAATAAATTATACGGATGGGCTATGAGTTGACCTCTTCCTACAGGAAAGTTTCGTTGGTTGAAACAACGGGAAATAGACAAACTTGATTTAGCTAAATATGATGAGGATAGTAAACAAGGATTAATATTAGAAGTTGACTTAGAATATCCGAAAGACGATCTTCATAATGATTATCCCTTGGCAGCTGAAAAAATCAAAATAACAAAAGACATGCATTCTGAATATTGTCGAAAAATAGCAGATAAATTTGAATTATCTTGTGGTGAAGTTGAAAAATTAGTACCTACTCTAAACGACAAAGAGAAATACGTCTTACACTATCGTAATTTGCAATTATACATGGATCTTGGCTTGAAAGTCAAAAAAGTTCATCGTGTATTGAAATTTAGTCAATCACCTTGGTTAAAATCGTACATCGATTTCAATACTGAGAAGAGGAAAAATGCTAAGAATGCTTTCGAAAAAGACTTCTTCAAACTCATGAATAATAGCGTTTTTGGTAAGACAATGGAGAATTTGTGAAAACGTATTGACGTTCGACTAGTAACTGACAAAGACAAATTAATTGAGCTAACCAGTAAACCAACGTTCATAGGTAGTAAGATTATTAATGGTGACTTAGTAGCTATCCATAAGGTAAAAGAAATATTAACGTTAGACAGACCTTCATACGTAGGAATGTCTATTCCAGAGCTCTCCAAGACACTAATGTATGACTTTCATTATAATTTTATCAAAAAGAGGTATGAAGATAGAGCAAGATTGCTTTTTACTGACATAGATAGTCTGACATATGAAATTCAAACAGAAGATGTTTATCAAGATTTTTGGAATGACAAAGATAAATTTGATAATAGTGATTACCCAAAAGATAGTCCTTTTTACAATGATCAAAACGAAAAAGTTATTGGAAAGTTCAAATGCGCAAGGATGAAAGTTGTTTTGTTACAATAACAGAATTCATTGGTTTACGAAGTAAAATGTATTCTTATACAAAAGATAACCAAGAAAATCACAAAACAGCAAAGGGAATCAAGAAATCTGTTATTAAAAGTGATATATTTCATGATGATTACAAAAATGCATTACTAAAAAGTAAGCAATTACATCACAAAATGAGAGTTATTAGAAGTGATAATCATGAAATTAGTAGTTATGAAATAAATAAAGTATCACTTTCCTGTTTTGATGACAAAAGATACATTCATGATAATGGCATTAGTAGTTAAGCCTATGGTCATCATTTAATTTCTTAATCATTTTCTAATCATTTTCATAATAACTGTTAATAAGTTCAACATTTTCTAAGCATTCCTAAATAATTGTTAATCAAAACATCAATAATATGGTTATCATATCATTGGTATATCTTAACTACCACTCTGTAGTATAGTAAATGACGCCTGTATCAGCAAGTTTCGAAGAAACGACATTTTTGACCGAAGGGAGAAAATGTGCTGATACCGTCATTTACTATACTACTCACATTGTCAACCCAATTCTCTCCCCTAATACATCAGTAAGACTCGTTTCAGAACACCGTATAGCTAATAAGGCTTTCGTTGTGGCCGATTGTGCTATAAGCTAGCTCGACACTCACTTTCAGGTTCGACTGTTACACGACTTTGGTTTGATTTGGTTTTAGACGTTAAACTTTCTGTCGAGCTTGCCTCTGCCACTAACTAAAAAGTGTTTTTTTTTAATACATCGCCGTCGGAAGTTTTTGATGTGCTTTGTCGGATCATTTTGCTGCTTGAATGTATATAGAATCATTTTGTAGTTACTCTAACACATTTGTTTGTTTAATTTAGAATCAGTGAAAAACAAAGTCTCTTGTCAGAAAAGCGTACGAAGTTCAAGTGAAGCGATTATACTCCAGGGCAAATCTGATATGATCTGCTTTTTCAATGCTTTTAACGAACTAGTCAAGAAATCTCTAAGTCAAAACTAAAGAATTAATTTGCTCAGACAACGAGCTAACTGTCAGCACCACTAAAACTTTCAATCACTCTGAATTATCTACTTTTTGTCTTTGTATGGCCACTCGGTTGTCAAAATCCTGTTAGCAGCATTATTTAATCAACTCTAGTGCTGTGTTCTTTACTGAGTTAGCAACAGAATTTTACAAATGAAAGACATTGTTTCAAGTCTGTCTCAGTTAAATCATTGTTCTAGATAACATTTCCTTGCCTAACGTTTTTGTTGCGAAACTGTTGTATAGTATATTTACACACAAGTTTCATCCCCTGATTAATTGCCGACAAAGGAAAAGCTGCGTGGAGAATGGTGGACAAGGAATCGATCAAGGTTCTAAATTGCAACTTTCGAGCAAAATTGTAAAGCAATAGAATGGAAATTAACTGGAAGATGTTAAAATCCTAACACCTACCGCAAAAGCCTTTACATTTCAACCGACGGTCACAAGAGTGCAATGAATTAGCATTTCGCGAGCGTTTTTCTCATGTCATATTATTATTTCCTTAATGATCATCTTCTCTCGTAGCTTGAAATCAATTAAAATCGGTCCTTGAAATTATTTTAATTTTTACGGATAACTGAACCAATTGAAAAGGTCTTGTTATACTTACATGCAAAGAAAAAGAAAAAAACAAATGCGAAAAACAAAATTTAAAATGTGAAAGATGTAACTTAGCTTTTTAAGAGAGAACCAAAATAGAAACCAAATTTTTTTTGGTCCACGACTCGTCTTTTTAAATTTGTATTTCCAACTCCGTGCAACACTGTTACTCTCTTTTTTATAAGAATGTCAGGCTGAAAACCGGCCAACTGAATTTAACAACATACTAAGAACACTTCTGAGAACTTTAATTTTTTGTTAAATTGTGTCACAAAATCATGGATCAGTCGACAAATATAGTCTATTGTGAGTCATTGTTTGTAACAAGAGTAAAATACATGCATGGAAATTTTTTCTAGAATAATTTTTTTTATTTTCTTTTTTACTGAATTTCATTCTATCAAGCTTCTTGTATGTCAAGTATCGAAGCTGTATTTTCTAAGATACACACACATTTGGTTATATTATTTAGCATTTGAGGCTTAAGTTGCCAGAATATTTTTTATATTCTGCCTTGGCCCAAGAATGAAAACGTTTTTATATTAAAAAAAAGTGTAAGTAGTATAGTAGGGACCGAATTACCCTTATTTTTGCGGCGCAAGTGCGGCGCGCATAAATTATCTCTAGGATCACG